>CAUYRT010093835.1:0-36029 GCA_963574885.1 Lepilemur ruficaudatus
GCACGGATTTGCCCATCTGCGGAGGTACGGAGTCAGCTGGGGCCACAAGCAGCAGGGACAGCAAGGTCTCAGTGGGAGGCCCCAGCTTGGTGTACCCCAAGAGGCCAGAGCCCGGGCCCCAGGCTGCCAGCGTTGCTAAGATCCCAGGGCCAACCTCATGACGAAACAGGAGAGCTACCCGCCTTGTTCAAGGAAGCAGCTGGCGTGGATAGGAGGTTCGTGGGGTGATTGTGCTGGACCGAAGATGGGCCTCTTGCCCCGCTGTCCGGGCACCGAGGAAGCCTCCAGATTCCCGTGAGACACTCCGTTCCTACTCCCCAGGATGGCTGGGATCAAATTGCCTCCAACCCAGCCATGTGGGAATTCAGAATCCAATTTATTTTGATTTAAAGGGAGTAAAGGGAAGCTCCGTTTCTCGCACACGGGGTTCTGCGGGCGAAGATGAATAGCCTTTCCGGAGGTTTCGGAGCCCCCTAGTCATTTATTTATGGAGCAAAACTGGACGAGGGAGCAGGAGAGAAGGTGTTCAGTGGGGGCTGTGATTTTATAGCTCTCCAAAGGCAGTTTCCCTCATTATACAAATAATCTCTTCACTCCTGCTATAAGCAGCCTCTGGACTGGCTGCTGGCAACGCAAACTTAACGAGGACACAGGCCCTGCCGTTAGGGACTCCAGTCTGGAGAAAAGAGGCAGATGTGCCCACAAATGGTTTCTGAACTCCTCGTGGCCAAAAGAGAAACAATTCAAGAATTGAACGTGTCACTGCTCATTTGAGGAGACCCTTCCTGCTTGGTCGGTGGTCAGTAACAAAGAACCACCACCAGGAAAGAGATGCAAAATTGTAAGCTGGGGTTTCAAGGATGTAACAGACTCGGGGGTACGCCTGGATAATTCGGGCCACTTCAGTGCTAGTTACAGCACCTCCTACTGGGAACCCTGTTGTCTCAGGGCCTCTCTAACCTACAAATGTCATGAAATTATAGGGAAACTCCAGGATCCCCCTACAAACAGTGAACCAGACTGACAACGGAGGATTAGGACCTAAAAGTCTTCCACGGGTTGGAAAAGACAAATAAAAACAGTCTACGTGGAAAAGGTGTGTGCTTTAAGAACTATCTAAGATTCCTGGGCCCCGTGTAGGGGACAAGGATGGGGCGGAAGAGGATGAAGAGGAGAGTGGAGGGGTGGCAGACGGAAGGCATCCGGCATACTCTTCCTCCTGAGACCCCAGGGAAAGGATGGTGAAAGAACAGAAGAGATTTGCTCGCACACTAGGAAGAGAATAGGAGAGCAATCACGGGTGGACCAGAGAGTTCTGCAAAGTTTGGTTGAAAGGAATGATGGGTGTGGGTTAGCTGCAGAAGTAGGGCAGGGAAAGTCACAGCGCGAACGCAGGTGGAGGGCCTGCATCTGAGAAGTAGGAAAGCAGCGTGAGAGGTTCTAGGCTCAGAATCGTCAAGCTCGACAACCCCGGAGTGAGCAGTGGGGCCGGAAATAGTGGAAATAATTAAAAGCGTCTATATTTGGAATAGTCAGCCCTGCCACATTCCTCCTCAATTTCATATGCAAAAGCGCCAGCAGCCAGGTATGAGTTCTGCCCCTTGGCACATGGGCGTAATATCAGTCTTCAAGGTAAAAGGGTCTTTCAGAGGCTGAGCAAGCTGACAGTAAATACGCCGTTGTGAAATTTCAGAATACCAAGAAAAGACCCCTGAAAGAGAAAGTCAGCTATAAGAAACAAAAGAATCAGACCCAGATTAGATTTCTCGGGAGCAATACCAGATCTGGAGGACAGTGGCAGGTGACCTTCAGATTGCTGAGGGGGATTTAGTTTATACCTAGAACTCTATACCCGGCCAAATGATTCATCCAGTTTGAGGGCCAAATGAAGGCAGTCTTCAGATATGCAAACACTCAGAAGACTTCCCTCTCACGTACCCCTTCTGTAGGAGATACTCAAGGACTCAGTCCTGCGTTACAAAAGTCTGGCGGTTGTGGAAGAAGACATGGAACTTAGGGAGCAGGAAGGCAGCAGGATGTCAGCCGTACAGCAGCCGGAGAAGCCGCTGGCCCTTCCTGCCTGGAGCAGGAAGACAGCCAGCCTGAGAAGGGAGGTCTGCAGAGGACAACATGGGGATGGGGACTCCACAGGAGAGTATGACTGAGCTTTGCAACGACTGAGGGCATGAAAAATCCCTAGGATGCCAGGCACAAGAGGAAAGACCTCTAGAAACTCTAGGGAAAACTAACAGCTGCACAATACAGTCATAACAAAATGTTACAAAATCAGGAAAGATTTAAGCAGAAGTCAGTGGGACTTGAAAAAGGAAGCTCTAAGTCATGGGGACGTTCTAAGTCACGGGGAAAACAACCTGGAAGGTGTCAGTGATACAGTGAAGGAAAGATGTTTCTTCTCTCAATCAAGAACAAAGGAGGGTAACCAGCAAAGGGGATGGGAGACGTTATACAAGAAAGGTACCATCTAAATATAACACAGAAAATGCGACATGATTGTGAGCAATTAGTCAAGTGTAAAAACAAGTTATTTTGGACAATCTTCTGTGAGCAGCACAGGAGTGGGGGCTTAGAAATTGTTGGACAGGAATGTAATCATCATCTCTTCCTGGCCCAGGAGCAAACAATACTCTTTATAGTGTACATGCACTCGCTGCCTGTAGCTCTGCCCCGAAATCCACACGGCTTACTCCCTTACCTCTTTCAGGGATTCACTCAAATATCACCTTTTGGAGAGAGCTCTCCTGGCCATTCTGTCTAAACTGCAGCACACACACATGCACACGCAAACACCTCTTCCTAGCTGAATTTTCTTCCTTAAGCACAGTCAGACTACTATATATTTTGCTTCTTCATCTTGTTCTTTTCTGTCTCCTCCCACTAGGCAGTATGTTCCGTGAGCGCAAGGATTTTCTACCACCATGTGTTCACCATGGTTCCCCTGCACCAAGGACAGGACTCACTCATGGTAGGTCTGCAATAAACATTTGTTCAATTAAAAAATGTTGAGGCCGGGCGCGGTGGCTCACGCCTGTAATCCTAGCACTCTGGGAGGCCAAGGTGGGCGGATCGCTCAAGGTCAGGAGTTCGAAACCAGCCTGAGCAGGAGCGAGAACTCATCTCTACTATAAATAGAAAAAATTAATTGGCCAACTAAAAATATATACCAAAAAAAATTAGCCAGGCATGGTGGCACATGCCTGTAGTCCCAGCTACTAGGGAGGCTGAGGCAGGAGGATCGCTTGAGCCCAGGAGTTTGAGGTTGCTGTGAGCTAGGCTTACGCCACAGCACTCTAGCCCGGGCAACAGAGTGAGACTCTGTCTCAAAAAAAAAGAAAAAGAAAAAGAAAAAGAAAATATTGGATAAGGTCGCATAAGCCATAATTTACGTGTTTATGGGACAGAAAGTAAATGTCATTACACATGTCAATGTAAAAATAAAGGCACAGCTCACAGAAGTTGGGGGATGGGAAGGCAAAAAATAAAAAAGAGAGAAGGAAAGTTAAGAATTTTAATATTCTCAGTTTACTATGTGAATAATTAAGATACTGTCCAGCATTGATGAAATAAGAAGTAGAGGTTTAATGAGGTCATGTAAAGTCACATAGGTTAACAATTAAAATAACGATGTAACTGTACAGGTATAAGTGAGTCAGAGAAGGCAAAAGCCATATAAATTGAGTCAATTTTTATCTCAACTTCAAAGGAACAAAAAGCTACTAGATAATTTTAAAGTTGAGACATTTAGAAATATAAACTAAGCATAGTATTCAGAGGATGGCAACACACTCAAAGACCTTATACTAGAAATAAATACAATTGCTGTGAAATTGTGGTTTTAATAGTGAAAGACTACATTGTATCAAACTAATGCTTCTATAGATAGTATAAACTCTGGACAAAATATAAACAAAAATTGGAAGGGTCTAGAAAGTGACCCAAAGCAGACAGGAAGAGGAGCAGATTGAACCCTCAAAAGAAGACACTCCTTAGTCTGCAAGACATGGAGCAGCTAAAACTGAAACAGGAAGTCTGAGCTGGCTTGAAGTGTGAGAGTTTGAAGCAGCCAGAGAAGCTGAAAAGTAACGGGAGACAAGTGGGGGGAAAAAGGAGCCCTGGAATAGGGAGTCACCAAGTTTGCCCATAAACTCCGCCCAGATCCTTAGTTGACCCTGAACTAGGCATATGCAGAGCAATTCTAAAGAGCCTACTGGAAAGTAACAGCTGGAAGACTTAAAAACTTGAGCAGCGGTTTCAGCTGTCACCCACTGCAGGAGGGATAGTTTAGACCTGGAATCCTGCCAAGTTAGAGGGACTTTGTAAACACTCAAGCTTTCCATTAAAACCACAGAAGGGCTGTCTGTGCCTTAGAAGCAACACTATGTCCCAGGCAGGACTAAGGGTTTGCCCTAAGACTAAGGGTAAAACTGAAACTCACTCACCCAAACAACGTCCAAAATGAAGAATCCTCAAGTTCAAGGCGATTTGCCACTAATCAGACTGCTTGATAGAACAAAAAGAAACACTCTTGAGAAAACTATAACAGAATCCAGAGTTCCTACAGTGTATCGTGTAAAATGTCCAGTATATAATAGAAAAAAAAAAAAACTTCAGACATACAAAGAAACAGGAAAAGATAACTAATAGTCATACAGAAAAAATCTACACAATAAAAATAAAACCCAAGATGATACAGATGTTGAACTTAATAAACAAGGACTTTAAAACAGCTATTAAAATATTCACAGAATTTTTTAAATTTTCAGCAGGAAATACAAATTACAGAAGTTTTAGAAATGAAAAGTACAATATCTGAAATGAAAAATTTACTGAATAATTTTAACAATAGATTAGATACAGAAGGGAGGGTAGACATACTTTAAGATGAACCAATAGAAATTAGCCAGTATGAAGAACAGAGATAAAAAGTTAAAAAAAAAAAAAGTCCCAATGAATTCTGAAAGAATATCCTGTGATCTAACAATATGTGCAATTGAAGTCCTATAAGGAGAGGGCAAGGAACATAACAATATTTGTAAAAGTAATGGTCAAAAATCTCCCAAATTTGGTAAAACAAACAAAACTTACAAATTCAAGAAGCTTGGAATACACCAGGAGTAATGAATACAAAGAAAATCACATTTAGTCCCATCATAGTCAAACTGCTGGAAGCTAAATATTAAAAAAAATAATAATGTTGAAAGCAGTCAGAGGGAGGAAAAGAGACACATTACACACAGCGTACGAAGATTAAAAAAAAAATCACTGATGTCTCATAAGATATAATGGGGGCCCGTTGACAATGGAATGACGTCTCTAAAGTGCTGAAGAAAAATACTGTCAACAGGGAATTCTATATTCAGTGAAAATGCCCTCCCGAGATGAGATGGACTGAAGATATTTTCAGATAAATAAAAGCTAAAAGAATTTGTCACCCTGAGACTTGCACTGCAAGAAATGCTGAAAGAAGTTCTTCAGGCTAAAGGAAGCTGACACCAGATGGGAGCTTGAATCCGCAGGAGTAAAGAGTACTAAAAATGGGAAGTAACAGGGTAAACATACCCAGGCTTTTTTCTTCTCATAATTTGCTTTTAAAAATGACTATGTAAAGCAAAATAATTTCACTGTAAGGTGAGGCTTACAAAGGTATGCAGAAATAGAAGATAAGATGACAATAGCATGAAGGACGGGGAAGAGGGAGCAGATAAACAGACCGATTATTTTCTTGCAAGGTTACTGCATTTGTGCAGTGCGCGGCATGAACCGTAAAGTGGAAAGTGTAAGGTGTGAAATGAGAAGTGATAGGAGTGAAATTTTCAGAGAGAAATGACATAATATAATTCTAAATAAGCTTTGATAAGTTTGGAATGCATGCTGCTAGTTTTAGACCAACCATTAAAAAAGAAAACTAGGCATAGCTAAAAAAAAAAACCAATAGAGGAAATAAAATGAAATCCAAAAAATATTCCGTCAATCCAAAAGAAGGCAAAATAGAAGGATCAAGTGGGGCAGAGGAAGAAAACAAAATAAACAAGATGACAGACTCATACTCGACCACACCAGTAATTGCAGTAACCATAACTGATGTATATATTTCAGTTAAAGGGCAAAGAAAGACTATACAAAAGCAAAATCCAACTATATGCTACCTATATAAAATATACTTTACAAAAGCAAAGTGTGGTTGAAAGTAAAAGTGTAGAAAGATACACACCATGTACACAGTAAGCATAAAAAGGCTACCGTGGCTGTTTTAATTTCAGAAAAGTAGACTTCAAGACAGTGAGTATTACTAGAGATAAAATGGAATATTCCACAGTGATAAAAGAGCAATTCATTGTTAAGATACGCTTATACTCAGTGGGTGTGTAGCTAATAACAGAGCTGCAAAAAAGAAATATAAGTAACGGGGGGAGTCAACACCCCTGCAATCATAGTTGGATACTTTAACATCCTTCTCAAAATGGATCACGGGACCTAAGGTCAGAGCTAAAACCATAAAACTCTTCAAAGAACGCCTAAGAGTAAATCTTCGTGGGTTTCTTAGATCATGTTATCTCAAAAGCACAAGAGACAGAAGAAAAAAACCGATCCGTTGGACTTCATTACTCCCTCTAGTGGATCTAAAATAGAACCATATTTTATAACTATTTCACCTTTTCTGAAACAATAGTAAAAAATATTTCCATAACAATCACTCTAATTTAGTGTTCATTATAGTGAATTGAATTAATTTTCCTTTCCTGCACAGCACAAGAAGGGGCACCAAGGCATTTTCAGGGATGACAGAAATGACCCGTATCTTGACGATGGTGGTAGTTACCAAACGGTACCAATTTATCAAAACCAGTTGGTTCGAAGCCTTCAAGTCTGTGTACGGATTTCACTGTATGTAAATTTTACTCCCATAAAGATTGTATTTTATAAAGTGATCCCTCCGAGGAGTGGCATGAGAGGGGAAAATAAGTCCAGTGCTGCCTTTTGGAGCTTCTTAAAAATTTCAAAAGCATGTGTATAAATTACCTTAAGCTCTTTAAGTTCTGAAAAATAAAGCACATTTCCAATTTGAAGCTGCTTATTGTCCTTGCTTCATAGAAGACAGAAGATGAGGAGAAACCTCCTATTTGAGAGGGGATCATTTAGCATCAATAAATAACAAGGTTTCCTCTCTTCCTTCCCCGGCGTCCCCCAGAGTCAAGAGCACTGGTCCGGGGAGACCACCAGGAGGTCCGGGGCAGGTTCTGAGTCAGAAGAAGACTTTCTCTTGAAAGCTGCCAAAGAAGAGAAGTTGTAATGATTTATTCCCTGTCGTGGGGCTACTGTGCCAAACACAGAATCTCTGAAAAATGAAAGTCAGAATCTCAAAAGCTTCGGGTTTTTGAATGCTAAAGCTTATTTGCATATCAGTATTGCCTCGGGACAGTAAGCAGAATTAGAAAATTAAGGAACTACATTCGAAGGGAGAGAAAGAAGTAGGACAAATGCAGGGAAGTAGAGCGCTCCCCTCTGTCACCCGGCAACAGTCATAAACAAAGAGCAAGATCCCGGCTGCTGGGGCTGTCGAATTTTGATCGTACTATGACCACAAATTTATTTACTAACTCAATGACAAACAAGTCTTTTTCACTAAAAAACACACATCTGTACGGCATTACTCCCTCTAGTGGATCTAAAAATAACCAGATGGATAAGAATGCCATCCTTTCTGAAACAATAGTAAAAGAAATTTTCACAAGCATTATTCTGACCGGTGGTTATTTCAGTGGTCACGGCAGTGAATTAATTTTGCTTTTATGTATAGGAGGCTTTTTTTTGCCATATCCTCACCTCTAAGAAAAAGGTACTTAACACTTATCAGAATAATCAAGCACTCCTAAATCAGAAAATGACAGACATTTCAAACATTACTTACGAGGATAAAAATTTGAAAACTGTTGAAGGTAGTACTATGCTCAATATAAATCGTAAATATTCCAAGAGTTTCACAGCCACTTTTGAGCAACGTGCAACCGAGAGAGACATTTTAACAGCCTGTTCGTCCACAAAGTGTTCAAAATTGGGTCGGTGACCATTTTTAATAAGCAATAATTCAAGTTTCATGTCTACTTATAAAGTAAATTTTCAAATACAGTGTGATTATTCATGAGGCCCTCAAATCTCAAACGTTGCTTAGAAGTTTTTTGTGAACATTTTGTCATGCCGTGACGGTATCTTATATTTGGGGGCATATGTACAATATACAAATAACAAAATGACATGTTTTAGTTGGCTTGATTTTTGAGTTTATCACAACTCGGTTAGTCACAGATGCCACTACTAGGGAACAGGCACCTAAAACAGATCAAAGATAATGATATTCAGCTGAGCGGATCTCTATAGCCTAATTCAAGTGAAATTTTAATAACTAGACAGCAAGCTCTGTTATTAGATGGGGACTGGTTTTACTATTGCAAATAACTGGATGGAGTTTCACATATCTTTTTAAAATGAAGAATTTGAAATGACAACACATCTTGGAAGGGTGAGCTCTCACAGAAGTGAATTCAGGTAAAATTCTGATTGACAAGGCTTCCCACGTCTGGGAAATAACATTTTAACGGCAGGCAAAGAGACACATTTCCCACCAAAATCTAATGCCACCGCCATCAACAGCCCCACAGAGGCTCAGCTACCTAAAATGGAAATGAAAATATAATGTATGGAAATATTCTCTTAGAAAAACTCCTTAAGGCTTCACATGTATTAATGTATTAGTTTGCAAACATTAAGATCAAAGCCAAAGCAACAAATACATCCTAAAAAGTTTTTCGTCAGATTTTTATTAACGATATACAAGGAGCAGGGCATAAAAAATTAATGGGCTCAAGCCTTGAAATGTCAAACCCAATGATCTCTACCCATGCTCACCTCCTTTGCTTTTTGTTTCAGTCTTGCCGGCCCTGGGTCTTCTTGCCTCGAGCGACTCTACGTGGTTAAAAAAAAAAAAAAGGAGAAAGAAAGGTTAACAGATGGTTTAAGAGCCCCTCATCTGTTGCAGTGAGTTAAAAAATAGCAAAAGAAGAAGAATAGGACCCAAGGTGTCAGAAATGCAAGTCCTAAATTCATAGATGTGTCGTTTCAAACCTTTAGGCTTACCCAATACCCAATAATCCACTGCAGGATTAAAAAAGAAACCATTTACTTATAATATTGCTAACTTCTAAGTTTGAAAATTAGTTTCTATTCTTTTTTCAGTATTTAAAATGCTGAACTCTGTCTTTCCACCCTCTTTAGGCCATCTATAGAACCGTATGGTCCCCACGTCTTTATTTCAGGGAAGCCCAGCTAACCAGTCAGAGAAGCAGCTACGACCAGGCAGACGCAGAAACGGGCATGGTGCGTACTTCCCACTTCCTGGATCCCAAAATATCCTGCGGTGCCACCCTTTCCATCCCCAGATCTCTTGGGCAATGAAACCAATCCCTAATCGCTAATAAGTCTTTGTACCACATCTATCTCAGGAACACACCAGCAACGCGAGGCAGGACCTCTTCCTTCCGCGCCGGTGAGCACGGGCCGACACACAAAGGGCCTAAAGAGTATTTGAAGAGGACAATAAAAAATTAATGATATTTGACTTGGAATTCCAAAAGAAAAACTTTGTCTGTTTCTAATCTAGATGGATCAGCCACACATTTTAAAGAGACAGGATGAGGAGTGGCCGAAAATGCATCCAAAGCCAAAACGCGTCTCCGTAAAGAGAGAACGGTGGCAGAGACAGCCATCGGAAGGACCTGGGCTGGGACGCGGACGCCAGCGGGACGTCCTGATGGGAGAGGAGACAATGTCACCCTTTGCAGAAGAATGAGCTGCCGGGCTGGAGGCAGCTCCCACCACCGGGACGAGTGCCTGTCCCCGGTCCTGACGGCGGCGCTGGCCCCTGCCACCCATCAGGCACACAACCGACCGTCCCACAGGAGCTTTGGAAAGAGAAACTGTCTGCACTCTCTAGCTCGCCCTCCTCGCCCAGACAATCCTCAGTTACAAGATCTACCAGCCCAGCTGTTTGTCTTATCACCCCCTCCTTCTCGCCGTCACCAAAGCCTCCTTGCTTTCTGTATGCAGCAAAAGGGAAGAATAAAATGAAAAGAAAGTCGTCATGAAGGGAAACAAACGGAGGCAGAAAAGTGCACAGAAAACAAGTCCGTATATTAATAATTCCTGGTTTTTTGGTGTGAGGAACTAGGTGGATGCTGGTGTCATTTCCTGAGACAGGAAAAATCAGGGAAATGCGGGCAGTGGCTGCAGAGTTCGTTTGGGGACCCGTGAAGCTTGCTGTGTCGGTTGGAGCACCGGGAGAAGATGGCAAGTATTCGGCTGTATACAGGCGTCAGGAGCTCAGGGGCAAGGTCCTGACTACAGACAGGGCAACCGTGAATTGCCACTTACACGAAACTTCCAGAAAAGGTAAACTCAGAGAGAGAGAGAGACAACACAGGCTAGTGGTTGCCAGGGGCTTCGGAGAGGAGGGAAGGAATGGGCATGGCTGTTTAATGGGCACGAGGTTTCCTTTTGGGGTGATGGAACTGTCTTGGAACTAGCTAGAGGTGACAGGGCACAACACTGGGAATATATTAATTGCCACCGAATTGTACATTTTAAAGTGATTAGTGATTAATTTTATATTATGTGACTTGTACCTCAATAAAAAAAAAAAGTAAAACATTTCGGATAGACAGGAGGAATTGATCTATGGCACAGCAGGGTGATTATAGTCAATAATAATGTCGTGTATATATATTTCAAAATACCTAAGAGTAAATTTCAAATGTGTCACCATTAAAAACTGATAGGTAAGAGAGGTGGTAGATACATTAATGAGCTTGATTTCATCATTCCACATTGCCTACATCAATCAAAACATCACATTGTACCCCATAAATACATGCAATTATGATTTGGCAATGAAAAACAAGATTCATAATAAAAAAAAAGAAAAAAGTAAAAAAAGAAAATCACCTGGGAATCATCAGCGTATAGAGGGTATTTACAGTCATGGGGCTGAATGAGATCGCCCACAGCCTGAGAGGAGACCAACGAGAAGGTGCCTGAGGCTGGGCCAGCGCCAGAACAGGTGAGGGCAAGGAGAGGAGGGAGGCGGGCGGAGGAGGGGCAGAAGGAGCAGCCAGTGAGGAAAGAGGAACACCAGGGGAGCGTAGCGCCCTGAGTTCAAGAGAAGACTGTGGAAAGAAGACCATGAATCAAATCTGCTGTGAGCTCAAGGAACATGAGGACCAAGAATTAAGCCCTGAATTTGGCAAGATGCAGGTGTTTCGGAGCAATGATGGGCACAAAATTCTGATTACAGTAGTTTAAAGAGAAATTCTGGGGAGGAAGTGTGTTCTAAAATTTGTGCCCGGGCTCTGTTTTAATCAGGCAGAGTAAGGCAGGCAGGGACGGAAATGATTGTCACAATGGAAGAAATTTGTACTCACGGATCCCTAAAAACAGGAGGGTTGGCACACCTGGTAAGGGGGTCACAAGGCTAACACCAGGGTCGGTCAGGAGCCAACAGGAGAGAGGGAGGAGCGTGGCCCAGAGCCTTTATTGGGTTCTCGTGGGGAGGGATGGGCGAGTCCAGGTGGATACACTGAGTAAGCCTAGGATTGGATAGTTTGAATAATTCCAGCTGGCTCTGGGCTATGGGAACAGTCCCCAGGTGTCTGGTGCCTGGCCCTGGCATGATTAGGAGGGGGGAATATTGGCTTGGTGTGTGAAGGTGTGATAAAGGAGATGGTTGGGGCGTTGGGCTCCGGATTGGTTGGTTTGCACCTCAAAGGCATGCTGGCAGGAGAGTTGCTTGCTGTCTCGAAGGAGTTAGCTAGCTCCGGAAGGCGCCGTCTCTCCAGGATCAAGGCCCGAGATGCCAGAGCATCAAAAATACAGAAAGTGAGAAAACACAGTCAATACAGAGTGGAAGTGGTGGGTCTACCCAACTCTTGGGAAATTTTAGCTATAAAGGGGAGCAGAAAACGTGCTTATAAATGGGGAAGGCGTGGGACAGGAAGTGCTTTTAAGGCAAGCGAGACTACAGCGTGGTTTTATACTGCTGGAAAAGAACGAGTTGGGAGAAAAGCTGACGGGTGGATTGAACGAAGGCAGGAGCTGCTGACCAGGAGGAGGAGGAGTGGGGTGCAGTGCTCCAGGGGGAGTGGCTTCCGGCAGGTGGGGGGAGGGCCAGGGCGGGAACAGCGGCAGGGAGGTTGGTGGGTTTGATTCGCTGGCTGAGTGATGAGACGATGCTTATTGTACCGCTTCTAGTTTCTCAGCGAAATAAGAAACAAGGTCATCATCTGAACAGGAGGAAGGGAGAGGGTGCGGCAGAGTGGAGGAGAGGGCATGAAACTGCAGTCTTGGAGAGCGGCAGAGTGAACCAGCTGGGGAAACGGGTTGGTATTTCCGAGCTATGCTGAGGGTCCGCTTGTGGTTTGTGGTCATAAACTTAAATTTGGGCCAAATCAGCGTGGTATCGGTCGAGGGAGCTGGGAGTATTCTAAGAAGAGGGTATAGTTCTGGACTATACACGTATAGGTAGAAATATTTCTAGTTACCTAAAAAGGACCAGGAAGATTTAATTCAAATGGGAAGAGAGATCGTTTCCAGGAAGTAGAATTATGGGTGGTCTCTGCTAACCTCTTTGTATTTTGGGGGATTTTCGTAAGATTTTAAGGCAAGTATGTATTTCAATATGTAAGCAGATAAAAATAATAAGGCTGTTTCAAAAATGTGGGGGAGGGGGATTAAAATCCAGCAAAATGAGGTTTTATTGGGAAAGAAAACAACTAACCCAATTTCCTGCAGAAAAACTGTCATCATAAACGTGGACGCTTTCTTGACTATTGATCTGGATATTAATGGTAACTGTCCACAACAGAAGTACTAATGAATCACATGGGGAAAATGAGGAAAAGCACAGATACTGGGAAACACACCAAAGACAAATCTGCAAAGCTCCTGAAAACATAAAAGGATGTCTTCACAGGACGTGTGTGTCCTCTTGGGAGACTTCCAGGTGAAGTGACTGAAGGTAATTTTCCAGCCGTCCCTGGAAGGTGGTGTAAAGAGGAAACAGTCCCTACTAGATCATTCTATGAAATAATAGAGCGAAAGGTGAGGAAAGCTTCAGAAAGGCTTAGGATGTTTATTTGGAAACCAAGGCAAGGGTTGCAGTCTGTTTCCTGTGTGACCGCAGCCCGGCTCTGCTCTCTGACGGCTGGGATGGGTGGGCCCAGCGCCTTCCTTGTCCCACGGCAGACTGAGCAAAGGGGTTTGATTTGGGAGGGGATGGGCGACTCCGGCTTTCTGAGCCCTGTGGCCCAGCAGGGTATTGGAGTCCTGCTCACCCTCGGCAGCCACTCCTGGCTCTTTTTTTTTTTTTCTATCCAACTATCTTTTTGCACCCATTAACCATCCCCACTTTATCCGCCCTCCCTGCACTACCCTTCCCAGCCTCTGGCAACCGTCATCCTGCTGTCTTCATGAGGTCAACTGTTTTTAATATTTAGCTTCCACATGCAAGTGAGAAACACAAGACTTGTCTTTCTGTGCTTGGCTTGTTTCACTTAATGTAAGTTCTCCAGCTCCAACCTGTTGTTGCAAATGGCAGGGTTTCATTCTTTTTTGTGGCTGTATAATATTCCGTTGTGTGTATGTACCACACTTTCTTTACCCATTCATCCATTGAAGGACATTTAGCTTGATTCCACATCTTGGCTCCTGTAACTAGTGCTGCATGGCTGGTGCTTTTGAAAGGTCCCCTCTGTCAGCCACAGTTGCTTCATCTAAAAACCCAGTCTTCTAAAATTGTCAGTCAGTGCTGTCAGGACTCAATGTCTACAAGTTTGGTCAAGAAGGACCAACCTGTGGACTTAGGGAAAAGATGCCTGATAAGTTTACAGGGATATGGCACACTTTAGTTTGTTTTTACTAAATCCTGCTTTACGTTTCTGTTGGAAGACACGCAGAAGGTACTTGATGGAAAGACCCTTCGCCTCCCTCCACTTTAAGTTTTAAGGATGATAAATTACCGTGAAATTAATTTAGCTTTACTATTACACTTTTACTGCGAGTCCTGAGCCAAGGACATTTTTATGTTTAAGTCTTTGTAGATGTAACGTTTTGTATGCCTGAAATACCTCTGCATATAATACTGATATTGGGAAAATCTATTAATATTTTGTAAAATGATATGTCTGGTATGGCATCTGGTTTTTTGTCTGGGGGAAAAGAACATAATTCTGCAGTATGCTGGGAGTTCTACCGGATAGACTGCACAAGCATGACAGAAGCCGTAGGTATCGGTAGAGCCCTTCATGAATAGGCAACTATGTCTGAAAAGATAATTTCTGATATAATTGGAATTGAAGGGGGGATTCTTAAGACTCTCGAAAAAAAAAAAAAACTCTTTTCTGAGTACTTTCCTTTTTAGGCAGAAAAAAATTAACTCCTAAAGCCATCCAGCTTGCACAAAGAGAATCAGGGGCTCTCTGTGGGATCCTGTTACATTAGGGTTCAGCACATTCCAGCACGATTGTTTGTTTCAGACTCTTGGCAACTTTATAAGGCTGGTAAGAGTGATGAGGAATTCTGCTTTGCCTGACCTCATTTAAGAACGAGAATACACATTCTTTTAGAGTTTGAAACCCCAAGTATTCATGCTTTAATCTTTCAAACTCCCATCTTCTCGGGGCACCCTGGGCTTTCATCAGTGCTTTTCTCATAGTCATGCCTCTTATAGTTTTTATAATATTTTAAAAGGCAATACTAGAAGAGTTTAAGGCATTGGTATCCATTTTCCATTAAGTGTCAAAACCACTGATGCTGTACTATAGAGTCACCACCATGACAACAGTTTTAATTTTAAACCCATTTTTCCCATTCTGATGATATTAGAACTTCACCCATGGCACTCCTACCTTATAACTTTCATTTTTAATTAAAGAAGTTAAATCGGCAACAGAAAACACTTTGCTTTCACAGTAGCTTTGTTAATAAAAAGTGAAAGTTAAAAGCGGTGTACCTGTAGATAAAATATAGTTCCAAATTCCAGTTTCACCTTTATTTCATGAAAGGCTATGCTTATGATAATCTAAAATAAAAGAAAAGAAACAAGGAAAGATGAAAATATTTTAAAAACTATTTTTGTCTGACTACTGGTCTAAATTAGATATTTTCAGAATTTCATAAATTCTAAAGACACTTTGCAAAATGACACTTAGATACATACTAATGAGGGGCAGCAAAAATTGCAAAGAAAGTGAAATGAAAATAATCCTTCTCAAAAGGAAACATGGTAAATGTTGATGCATAAGAAGGAAAACCTACAGTTATCAAATCTAACAAAAGAACTAATTTTGAGGCAATATACAGCAATATCCAAAGGTAAAGGTTTTCTGTTATCACACTATGAACAGATTAAAATACTTCTGGTCAATGGAAAGGGAGGCTTTTCCTCTAAGATCAGGAACAAGACAAGGATGTCCATTCTCGTCCATTCTCTATTCAGTACAGTGCTGCAAGTCCTAGCTGGAACAATTAGGCAAAAAAGAAAAAAAGAAATGAAGACATTCAAAACAGAAGGGAAGAAGTAAAATTGCCTCTGGTTGCTGAGGATTACATACAGAAAATCCTCAAGACTCCACCAAAAAACTGTTAGGACTAAAAAATGAATTCAGTAAAGTTGCAGGATACAAAATCAACATACAAAAATCAGTGGTGTTTCTAGACACTAAAAGCAAATTATCCAAAAAAGAAGTCAAGAAAACAATACTATTTACAATAGAAACAACAACAACGAAAAAAATACGAGTTTAACAAAGGAGATGAAAATCTATACACTGAAAACTATAAATTTTGATGAAAGAAACTGGAGAAGAAACAATTAAAAGATACCCTATTTCAAAATTGGAAGAATTAATATTGTTAAAATGTCCATGCTACCCAAAGCAACATACAGATTCAATGCAATCCTTATCAAAATTCCATTGGCAATTTTCAAAGAAAGTAAAAAATTCCTAAAATTTACTTAGAACCACAAAAGATCCCAAATAGCCAAAGCAATCTTGAGCAAAAAGAACAGAGCCATAGGCATCACACTATCTAACTTCAAAATATACTGCAAAGCTATAATAATCAAAACAGTGTGGTACTGGCATGAAAACAGACATATAGACCATGAAAACAGACATATAGACCAATAGAACAGAACAGAGAGCCCAGAAATAAACCCATGTATTTATGGTCAATTGATTTTTGACAAAAGTACCAAGAACACACAATGGGGAAAGCACAGTCTCTTCAATAAATGGTGGTGGGAAAACTGAATATCCACATGCAGAAGAATGAAATTGGACCCTTACCTCACACTATATACAAAAATCAACTCAAAATGGATTAAGTATTTAAATATAAGGCCTGAAACTATAACACTACTAGAAAAAACTTACAGGAAAACATTTTTGACTTGCTTTGGGCAATGATTTTTTGGATATGATCCCAAAAACAAATGCAACAAAAGCCAAATAGACAAATGGAATTACATCAACTAAAAAGCTTCCACACAGAAAAGGAAACAGTCAACAGAGTGAAGAGACAACCTATGGAATTGGAGAAAATATTTGCAAACCACAAATCTGATAAAGGGTTAATATCCAAACTGTATAAGGAACTCAAACAACTCAATAGCAAGAAAAATAACCTGATTAAAAAATACGCCAAGGACCTGAATAGACATTTCTCAAAAGAAGACATACAATGGCCAATAGGTATATTTAAAAATTCTCAATTTAACTACAATAATAATCAAGGAAGTGCAAATTAAAACTGCAATGAGATATCACTTTACACTTGTTAGAATGGCTTTTATCAAAGAGGTAAAAGATAACAAGCATTGACAAGAACAGGGAGAAAAGGAAACGCTTGTGACTTTGTTGGTGAGAACATAAATTAATAGAGACATTATGCAAAACAGTATGGAGGTTTCTCAAAAAATTAAAATAGAATTACTATATGATCCAGCAATCCTACTACCGGGTATATAGCCAAAGGAAATAAAATCAGTACGTCAAAGAGATCTCTGCACTCCTATGTTCGCTGCAGCATTATTCACAAGAGCCAGGATAAGTAATCAACCTAAGTGTCTCTTAACAGATGAATGGCTAAAGAAAATGTGTGTGTTCGGGGGCTGTGTATACGATGGAATACTATCCAGCCTTTAAAAAGAAAGAAATCAGCTCATCTGCAACACCATGGATGAGCCTGGCGAACATTGTGCTAAGTGAAATAAGCCAGGCACAGAGAGACAAATACTACATGGCCTCACTTATCCATGGGAGCTAAAACTGCAAAACTCACAGAAGCAGAGGGCAGAATGTTGGTTACCAGGGGTGGGATAGGGCAGAGGGCTGGGGACACGCTGGTCACAGAGCACAAAGTTTCAGTTAGACTGGATGAACACGTTCTAGAGCGCTAATGTTCCACATGATGGCTGTAGTTAATAACAACGTATTGTATACTTGAAAATTACTAAGATCTTACATGTTTTCACTACACACACAAAAAAAAAAACCCCACGATAACTACGTGAGGAATGAAATGTGTTAATTAGCTAATGTGGTAATTATTTCACAATGTGTGTGTGTGTGTGTATAAATACCAGGTTGTATCCTGTAAATATATACAATTTTTGTCAATTATACCTCAATAAAGCTGGAAAAAACAAATCAAGTGATTTCTCCTAAAAAAAAAAAAACAGCATCTCCTCTTAAGATGACAGTTTGCACATATGCATATGCTTTCACTTTCTTCCTAAACTTCACTAAAATTACGGTGGTTATTTTTTCAAAAATATAGATAAATAACAGACATAAACCTACAGGAATAGAAAAAATAACAACAAACTTCTGGAAGCTGGAAAGCGGTGGGGGAATAATTTAACAGGCAGAAGAATGCCAAATCCTAAACTCAGAAATGACCTACTCTATACCATGCTGCCTTCAGAATCCTGCTATTTTGTGCAAATCCCATTTGTTCTCCAAAACCGTCCTCCTTTTACGCATCAGTAATATTCCAGCCCACAATTCACTCTAAAATCCTCCCTCTGCGACCCAAAGAGTAATGATAGCAAACCACTACCTATGAAATATTTACAACGTTCCCCTATGTAATGTCAAGTCTTTATAAAATAGATAAACGTTAACATTTGGGGGTTCTCAAATTCTTTCTTATGGTTCAATATTGTTTCCCCAATTTGAGTGTAAATTTCTTAGAAATTTCTATTCTGTCCAGTTCTAAGATTTCTCACGGCACCAGACTCCAACTAGGTAATCAATAAATATCTGTCGTAAGTCAGAGCGGCTCACAGACTGCACACCCACTGAACTTCATTAAAGCCAGTTAGCTGATGTCCGATGAGCGATCAGAAATAAAGGGAGCACATCTCTACTGCCGTTTTAAGCCTTGCTACCAAAAAATTTGCCGGTTGTCCTGCATGACAGCAAGTGGTATAATCAGAGACCCATCATCTAGTCACTTACTGCAGGGTGACCTGCCTGGTTTAGCATTTAGCAATCAGACTTCTAAATAGCAATAAACCCCATGCTGGGTAGGCAACAGATGAAATAAAAAAAAAAAAAAGATTCCTTTTATGGCACTTCATGATAATGGCTTTATTGCCAAAAGCCATATTAGTAGAAGATGGAAGATTCAATTTATAGAATCTCTTGAATGTCTGTCTGTTCAGCAACAGCCTGTTTATGCCCAAGAAGAGAGCAGTGTCTATGGAAATGTGTTTGAAGGACAACCCACAACGCTACTCTGCTCTGCCAAGGAAGAGTCCACAGTTCTTTTCTTCTTCGAGCCAAAACTAACCAAATGAGTTAGTTTTTCCTGCCCTAAACTTCAGCATCGGAGGAGAAGCACGGAGCATCAGGACCACCCCACGCATTGCGACGATCTAAAAGTCACTTAAAACAAGTCAGAGCCATGTCGGAAAGTCTTCCTTCTTTTTGAGACAACAAAAACAGATGGAAAACTGCTAAAATGGCTCAAGTATGTGGCACTTTTATAACATTTATGTGGCTCTTGAAAAAAAAATCAGCTTTAATTGACTTTTCGCTTCCCGTGTCCTAGTTCTGTCAAAACCTCTTCTGGTTTTTTGGGGGGACTGAAACGGGAGAACAAAGCATTCAGAATATATGCTTAATTACTATAATTCAGAGACAGTGTACATCTTCCTCAGGTCCTTGCTGAAAAGGCAAGGAAGAAAGGGCAGCAGAAGGAAAGATTTTAAACAAAACCTGTTTCTTAAAATGGCATTGAAAGCAAAGCAAACAGGAATGAAACTGGCAATAAACTTCATTGGGTGGCCCAACAGAACCTCCAGCTCCCTGTGTGACCGACCTCAAGAATGCCACTAAAGGCCAGGCACGGTGACCCACACCTGTAATCCTAGCACTCTGTGAGGCCGAGGTAGGAGGATCCCTTGAGGTCAGGAGTTTGAGACCAGCCTGAGCAAGAGCAAGACCCCTGTCTCTGCAAAAGATTAGAAATATTAGCCGGGCGTGGTGGTGCACACCTGTAGTCCCAGCTCCTTAGGAGGCTGAGGCAGGAGGATCGCTTGAGCCCAGGAGTTTGACGTTGCTGTGAGCTGTGATGATGCCACTGCACTCTACCCAGAGGGAGCCACAAAGAGAGACTCTGTCTCCAAAAAATAAATAAATAAATAAATAAGAAGGCCACTAAATCCACTCCATACAAAGAATAAGGAAGTTAATGTACCTTAAATGCCAAATATCAGTGCCCAAGGAGGACTTGATAGAAAGAAATTAGCTGGACAACTAAAAATATATAGAAAAAAATTATGTACGTACTTAGGTCCCACAGCTAGGAAGTGGCAGCTTTATCTCCAGCATTTAAAATGTTTTTTGGCCATTTTTGCTCATAGAGCTGAATGACACAGCTGCCATAGCACTCTGGGCTTCTCCTTGTTGCTGTCTTGGTTCCTCCCTAAACTTCCCATTTTCCACAATAGACCCGGACTCCTTTCTGAGAAATTAGAGCCATAAAAAAATAACTACGTTTCTTGCTAATTTGATCAAGTGCCTGTTCTATAGCCCCCTACGGAGGATGGTTCCTCCCAGGTGAGCGGAGGGGTTGAGCTGTTGCTGGGTGCTCCCGGTGGCTCCTGAGCACTCACTGTACGCGGAGCACGGTGCTCTGCCCCACCACGCCCTCAGAGCTGGGGAAGAAGCCCTATACACACACGAACACACAAATAACACAAGCCCACGAATGAGCACGCCAGCAGAGTTCAGGAGGGGAGAAAGGACCGTGCTGAGTGGGAGGGCTTTCTAGATAACATTTAGACAGATGGAAAACAGAGGAGACAGCATCTCCAGCAGGGAGACCCATTCAGAAGAGGCACAGAAGTGGGAACACAAGTGCCATTGCTATTCCCATTCTAGGCTCGGCGGATGTCATTTGGGGGGAAAAGTGCAGAGACTGCCGCTAGCTCCTGAAAAAAATACCTGACAACAGTTTAGACCAGGGATCAGCAAAAGTACGGCCCTCAGGTTGGTTTTTTTGTGAACGTAGCTTTTCTTGGATGGCCATGCCCATTCATTTATAGATTTTGGGACTGTGTTAAATAAACCATATGGTAGAGCATTGGTGTAGACCGGCCTCCTGCACCGGGCCCCAACAGCCCACACCACAACGGACTCACTCATCCTAAGTGCCACGTAATCAAACCGAAACTTTAAGGAAGCACAAAAATCTCCAAATACACCAGTTTTTCCTAGAAACTGGAGAGTCACAGCAACCAGTCAGAAAGGGCCCAGTCAGCCTGAGCAGGTGCGAAAAGGAAGCCCCCTCCGCTTTAACTTAACCCTAATGAGGACAGTCACCTGAAGCAGTCTGGTGTTAGCCAGTCCTCGTTCCTGTACTGTGTGGCTTCCTTGTTTCTGCTCACGCTGCCTGATAAAAACCAACTGTTCTGCCGTGTCTGATGTAGCACCTTTCTATTTTCAGATGGGTCGCTGCCCAGTTCATGAACCGCTAATAAAAGCCAATTTGATCATTAAAATAAATTTAATGACATTTTGGCTTTTTGACACTGCTTTCCCACAATAGCAGAGCTAGGTGAGAGACCCTATGGCCACGAAGTCTGAAATATGTATTAGTTGGCCCTTTGCAGAAAAAGTTTCTAGACCACTGTTCTGGAATATCAACCCTCCAAAAGAAAAGGTAACCAAGCCAACTGAGTGGCACTATGGGTGTAATGCACTAAAAAACACTTATCTAAAATGTAAAAGAAATTTGAGATACCCAAGATAATTGCATTCTCAAAAAAGGTTACAAGGAAGATAACCTGAAAACACTGACATTACAGACTCAAATGTAACTATTCCCCATATTCCAAAAGATCCTAGAGCACACTGTAATCTACAGAAATTCTACGGTTAGGGGACTGAGATTCTCAAGAGATTTGGAATTTCAATAACCCATGTCTTTCATTCATTCAGAGCAATAAACACAAACCCATTCAGAGGTCATCTGCATGCTACTGTTAAGCACATGCTACATAAAACATACATGACCCATAAATGTGAAATAACTTAAAAATTCAGTTAAAAAATAGATTTTACAGGGATTTAAAAAAAAACGAATTTAAATGCATTAAAGCCAAAGTCCTCTTACCAAAAATGTCACTAAGCAAAACAATTCCCCATCTCCCAAAATGGTGATTAAAGGAGGAAGTGGGTGTCTATGCGTGCTTAGATATTTATAGGGATGGGGGAAAAGACAAGAGAGACATACAGATCAGAGACACGGTAGAAGAAGCCCCGCATTAGAAGACACAGGCCTTAGTCGTAACTCTGCCAGGAACAAGCCCTGCGTCCGAGCGCAAGGCACTTAACCACCCTAGAACTCAGCTTCTCCAATGAAGGAATCCTGCCAGATTATCTCCAAGAGCTTTTCCATTTGGAGATTCATGAAAATGAACTGAACACGAGAATATATATTTTAGAGCCAGGGAAACTGATTAATGAACATAAACAAAATCCTTTTACAGCTTTCTGATAGCTTTCATTTACAGTATTTAAATAAGCTTTCTATGCTTGAAATAATGAAATTACTTCGTGCAAGACCTAATATTATCTAGAATTCCAAGAGCCTTAACGTGTTGGACTTCCCGGATCGGAAAGAAGACTGTCGAGAAAGAGCGAGGAATAAACACAGAGGTCCCCCGAGAAGAGCGATGCAGTTAAGCAGCAGCCCCTGGCCCTACGCAGCTGCACGGCCAACGGTGCTCACTCTGAGAGGGGCACAGAAACAAGGAGGCCACACGGCAACATTCCCTTCCCAGGGCTCGTCAGCGGCAGTAATGAAGGCCGCCCTCCGGGGAAAATCAGAATGAGGTTTGGGGAAACGGCACAAAGCACATCATGAAAGAATAGGAAACATGTTAGAGAAAAGCTCCACGTTACCAAAAGAGCAAAGATAATAAAAGATAGGGGGCGGTGCAGAAAGGAGACTGTTTATTTCCTGACTCTTTCTCCTAGCAAAGCAAAACATTCGGGATGCACAGATGCCAGAGAGCAACATAAACTAAAACACCGGGGGCCAGTGGCGTGGAGGGAGGAAGGCCGTGGACCCACCCGTGGGTGTTCGGCACAGGAAGGGGGGGTGCACCTGCGTGAGTGGCTACAAGGCAGGGCCAGGAATCGGACCCGGGATTGTCGGGGGGAACTGTCAGGAGACCTGGATAGGGGGTGCTGAGGAGCGGGTGTGGGAGACCATCTGGAGAGAAGGGGAAGGTCAAGACCAGGCCTTGAAGGAGCAGGAGTCTGTCAAGGGTCAAAGGGGAGACACATGCCAGCTGGGGGAGCGGGGGAGTGATGGTGGCACCAAGGGAAAGAGCACACAGCTGAGCAGGATGCCGCAGAAAGAACCAGGAAGGAGAGGCCCGAACACCAACCACCGGGATTAAGGACAAGGGTGTCCTTTGTGACCACAGCAAGAGCCATTCTAGCGCAGCGCTGGCCTAGAAGCCAGACGGGATTAGGAGAAGGGAAGGGAGAGAGAGCTCAGAGGACCTGAACAACATGTGTGGACAGCTCTTTCCAGAGTGAGCCGGGTGGGGTTTGGCTGGAGGGGGTCTCTTTGAAAACCCAGATAGACCTGACCTGGTTGAACCTGGTAAGAGAAGGATCCAGCTTAAAGAAAAAAGAATGGGATGTACAAGAAAAAGAAGGGGTGATCTGCGACAGTAGTTTTCAAATTGTGAGTCAGGCTCCACTAGTGGTTTGTAATATCGATATATTGGCCAGCCTTTTAAAAAATTGAATGGAGTAAATAGAGCACAGTAGAAGCTATCGGAGAACATCCAAATAAGAAGGATTGCTTTTGGAATGTCATGATTTTTTTTTTAAAGTAAAAAAGAAGTATTGCTTTGCTTCCGGAAACATGTAAGATAAGCGTGTGTGTGTGTGTGCGTGTGTGTGCATGTGTGTACACACTGGAATGTAGCGGAAAACACAGGGCTCGGTCAAAAGCTTGGGAAGTCACCAGCACAGAGGGTGAGACTGGACCGGAGCGGGGAGTAGGGCGGGGGTCAGCCAGGGTGCAGGTGAGGGAGCATCTCAGAGAGAGCCTCAAGAACAAAGGAGGAAAGGGCAGGCTATCCTTTCGGTTTTGGAGGGGCGTTTTTTAGAGACAAGGCTTGTTATCTTGCCCAGGCTGGTCTCAGACTCTTGGGCTCAAGTGATCCCTTCTTGTAGCTGAGACTACAGGCATGCGCCAACGCGCCAGCCAGAATGGGGCGTTCTTATAAACAGTAAATCAGGCACTTGAGACTCCTCCTGATTCAGTCCCTCCTCTCCACCTCCCTCCTCTACCTCTTCCTCCCTCTCACTCCCTCCCTCGTCTGTCCCCTCCATCATTAAGGCTTGGCCACAGTAAGGCCAGAGTGAGGAAGCTACAACACACAAGAGGCAGAAAGTCAAACACCAGCCCCTTCTATTTCCAAGAAATGTTACCGTGAGTGTTTGGGAAGGAAAAGAAGGGACTGAAGGACCAGGACATAGCAGAGCAGCCAGTGGCCTGGAGGACCCATTCAGGGAACAACCGTGGCGGAGGCAGCTTAACCAGAGGACGTGAGGGCTCACTCAGAATGCAACATCCCAGTAAGTCAGCAGGTCCCAGCGACGGCCAGGCCAGGGCGTGGCGGCTACAGCAGGGAAGGGAGAAGGTCTAGGGAACCGCAGGGCCACCGTGCTGGACGGGCTATACACGTGCACACTGAAGCCCTCCAGGTGGACGCAAGACTCAGGGTGCAGAGAGACGGTGAACCAGGTGGGCAGGTCCTGGGTGAACCAGGCTGTCGGTCTTCATCTCCCTGCATTGCAAAACCACTGCCCTCTGCTGGCGCAGAAGGGGGCCAGGAGCACAGCAGCAGGGTGAGGGAGGGGCTGGGCTCTAACTGGTCCTTAGACGGCTTTTCATGCAATTTTCCTATTTCTAGGCCCGGCTTCAACTTCAGTCCGCCTATGCCTAAGCCTTTTGCAGGAGAAGTCTGCCTAGTCCTCCGCTGCCAGGGGAAAAGCCAAGTAGCAGCCCAATTTATTTGAAAAAAATCTTCCTTGCCGAGGCTCAAGTTAGGCTTTCCAACAGAACTAGAACACAGGTCATGAGAATTCGGGCAAAAGTGGCTCGTGAAATGAACGAAGGCAGAGGCTGAAATACAAATATTTCGTGAAGTGTTCATATTTTATCAGCCAAAGCGAGCTACGGCAAATCATCACATGTCTAAAAAATGTAGAGAAAACGGGGAGCTGCTCGTTTTATATCGAGTCGACCTTCTGTTCCTTTAACGACCTGATCTGAAATAACCTGGCAGACCCAACATCACCCCGGGGGCTCCGTGTCAGCAAAGGGACCCACTCTGTCCGTCAACGTGCAAATGCCCAGCTGCCATTCACCAGCAGGGGGCGCTGCGCCGGGTCTTTCTGTTGGCAAAACCACTCAAAAGCTGAGGATTGACAAACACGCTTATTTTCAAGAGACTGAAATTTTGTGTCACCATCTCCGACTAATACATTGCCATACAATCGATGGGGCATCTCCACGTGTGCCTCAGTGACAATAACCACTGTAGGATGTCCTGAGGCCTGGGTGTATCTTAGAATTGCAAATATAGAGGCATCATGGTTAAGCCACAAATACCAATTTCATCTGGAACCCTTTCAGTAAGCATGAACATTATTTAAAAAAAAAAAAAAAAGAATGTACCAAACTCTGCTCATGAAGATTGTTCCAATTCATAGTTTATTGGGCCTGAATTATTTTCTAAGTATGCTCAGCTCTAAGCCAAGAAGGTGACTGAATATGCGAGAAAAAGTGGTCTATCAATATTTAACATAAACTCAAGCAAATTAACCTGAGTTATATGTCACATTTATTATTATTAAATAGGACTATTTACGTCTAGGGAAAACTAGTAAGCTTTGAAATAAAAAACATTACTATATATTTTGCATTCGCAAAAGTGTTTTTTGCAAGGATAATTTTTAAGCTTTAAAACTTATAAGAGGAAAAGTTTGAAAATCCTGAAGTCACAGGTGGCCTGCCATGATCCAGTGATATCTTTTCATAAATGTGGGCCCCTGAGCAGAAAACTAATTTTAAATGATTATTTCCAAGAATCACTCTGTGAAAAAACCAAATAGAATAAAACATTTTCCCCAAACACAGACCTATGATATTAGAAAGGCACTTTGCAAACTTTTTTTTGATTTGGTAACTTATCCGCTAAAAACTTGTTACCACACTTTCCAAATGTATGTATTTTTATTTATAAATTATTTATAATTTTGTACTGATATATTATGTACATTATAAAACATACATAAAAAGGTAGCATAAACCAAATAAAAATTTAAGCTCTAGGATTTTTCCCCTATACCCCAAATGATCATCTTTTCTTAAACATTCCCTATTCTAAACACTACTGAGTTAGACCAACATCTACATTTTATATTTGGGGAAAGTAGGGCCCATAAATGACATATTTTGTGATATATGGGAGACAAAACAAGAATGTTAGTTGCATTTGATATTAAAAAGACTATAACGGTTAACCAGAAAACAGGATTTTATCAACTATTTCCTCTCTACTGGATCATTCCCATCAGCACATATTTTTTCCTATGTCAAACAAACAAACAAAAAAGGTTTTGACCTTACGTCCGCCTCTAGTTACTGTCCCATTTCTCCCTTTCCCATCATAGTGACATTCCTAAGAGCTGTGAGGTGGACACGCTCTAACACTGACTCCCAGTGATCCCACCACCTGGTAGTCACACCCTTGAATAACCCCCTCCCCTGGAGTGTAGGCGGACCTGTGACTGGCTTCTAACCAACAGTGTGCAGCAGAGGTGATGGGACGTCACTCCCAAGATGGCGTCACATACTGGAAGTCTCCATTTTGCTGTCAAACTCACTCCAAGCCTGTCCTTAGCTGGCTCTGAAGAAATAAGCAGCTAGGAAGGGTCCATCTTGCATGAAGCTGAAGGCGGCCTCTAAGACCTGGAGGTTCCCACCAAGAAGCCAGGGCCCTCAGCCCTACAACCGCAAGGAAATGAGCTCTGCCAACCACCCGCGTGAACTCGGAAGCAAAACGGCAGGTCAGACGCAGGGATAGCAGGAGCCCTAAGTGCTGAGAACCGAGAGACTGTCAGCTGCAAAAGGAGGATCTCCGCACAGCAGTCAACGCTGGAAGAGGGCTTCCCTGGTGACAGCGAGGCCACTGCACCCAGGAGCATCCAGCGAGGCTCCCTCCTGGAAGGGTGGAGCCCACATGGAAAAACAGCCGGAGTCGAGCCCAAGTCGATCAGGGCAGGGCACCCGGGCTCAAGGGTGTGAAATGAGTGTCCACACCTGGGCAGCCTGACTTAGGAAGTCAGAGCCTGAGTGGGATGAGAAAGACAGTCGGGCTTGGGGTGCCAAAACCCAAGAGCAAGGGAAGCGGGGGAGGGGGAAGAGCATCCCAGGGTCAGGAGTCAGAGGCCAAGCAGCATAGGCCTGAGAGGCACAACCCAGCACAGGGGGTAGATGTCTAATGGGGTGAGAAGGGCATCCACATGGCAGGGTGAGAAGGGCAGCCTGGCATGGTGAGTGAGTTTCAGGCAGAGTGAGGAGGGCATCTGTGCAAGGGGCGAAGGTGACAGTAAAGATGGGAGATTTGTCACATCCAGGGGGGTTGGACAAATAAGTAAATATATTAAAGATCCTAGGAACTGAGTGTCTCACTGTCAGAGAAAAGGGATACAAACATGGAAAAGGAGCAAACTTTTCCATGTGGCAGTGAGTTGGAATTGGAGGTATCAGTGTGACTCATAGCTCACTAGCTACCTAGATGATAGATTAGATTAGATTAGACCAAATTAGAAAAAAATGGATGGATAAATGGATGGGGGATGGATGGATGGATGGGTGGATGGATGATAGACAGATGTAGATGTATGTGTGTAGCATACGACACACATATATCCCTTAGCTTGTTCACCAAGTGTGCCTAGAAACAACTATACAGGTGACAGTTTTAATACAGTGGACAACAACCTGCAGAGATCCGCCAGGCTATAAGCTAGTGCCCCTTTGATGTTCGTATCCAACAGGAATCTTTCCCAAAAGTAAAGCCTCATCGCTATTTCTCTGTGGGTTTTAGCGGTTTTAGAACACAGTAGAGAAAGTCTAACGTGTAAATACGGCCTCTAGCTCTGAAAAGTTAAAGGAGAGGGTGAGTAAGCCGAGAAACCAATTCTGTGAGACAGGAGAGCACGTGAGATCAGGTTTCAGCAAACGCTCCAAGCTCCTGTTACACGAATCCGTGACAACTAGCAGCCAGAAAGTTCATTAAAGGACTAAATAAGTGTTAGAATTATTACTAAAGCAAACAAAAGGAAGGGACTGAGCCATCTGAAACCACCACTTCCGTAGCCAAAAATTGTCAAATATCAGCAATTTCGTGTGGCTCAACTGGACATTTCTTGAAAGTAGAAAAGGCAACACTAACCAAAAACATGACAGTAGTAAAAAGAACATTACTCCTTCAAAAAAAAAAAAAAAAGGCAAGCACATTTAGGAATCTTAAAAGGGCATCATTTATTACTCTTGTGATCAGAGAAAATAAATAAATATTAATTTTTTAAATGCAATAATTCAGGAAGAAAGCAAACACTTTGCTAGAAGATGTCGCAAGAATGGGACAAGAGAAGCAATAAATGAACAAACATCCTGGCAGAAACTCTAGCTGAAGAACATACGTATGGGTAAAGAAACAAATACTATAATAAAAATAGTTTTATGTTTGAGTTCCAGGCGTATTACAGATTATAGCACATGTTCAATAATACGAAATGGCAATTTATTAAAACGTGAATTTCACTTGAAAAAAAAGCAAATTAGTGACTGGGTAATTCCTCTATTTATTATTTATTGAGCTAATAACAAATGCACAGAGAAATGAGACAGAAGGCTTTAAAACCTATTGGAACCCTCTTTGTAGAATTGGGCCAATCAGATCTTCCAGGCAGTTCTAACTCATGATACGAAAAGCCCTCTGGAGCATTCAGATGGGCTTTTTTTAAGTCTACACAGATGCTTGACACCAGGATGCCACTATGGGGTAGGTTAAATGGCTACCAACAGATACGCGTCCTCCAGCACTTTTTAATTCTTTAATCTTTTGCATTTTAGGTCTAATGATATACTCAGAATGGGATGGGAGTTGCAGGACGGGTTTCCATTCCACAGCCCCCAAGAATATTAACAAACGCAGAAGACTGCAATTAAGGTGTCAAAATAAGGAAAACCAAAGACAAAAAGTAACCAAAGGGTTCAGAGGATTTGGGTCTATTCTCAGAGCTCATCTCCGTCTATTTGACGTGGTGATTGTTCCCTTCTTCTTAAAATACTGTCTTCATGAGGCTGCTGGCTCCCCCCACACTCTCCTGGTTTTATGTGCATCGTCACTGGCCTCTACCTCTCCAGTGTCCCTTGCTAGACCCTCTTTCCCTTCTGACTGCTGGTGATCGTCGGGGATCAGTCTGAAGACCTTTCCTCATCTCTAGCATACCTAGGTAATCTTAGCCAGGCCTGTGGTCTTAAATACCACCTCTGCTTGGAGGACCCTAAGAGTCCCTCTCCAGCCCCTCGCCGTCCCCTGAGCTTGGCACATGCACAGCAAGCCGCTGACACCACATTTCCACTTGTGTGTCTAATAGGCATCTGAACCCCACCATTATCACCATCTGCAACAATGTCACCCTCCACCCAACACTACCATCTCTCACATGGACTACTGTAGCCCTGTGATGGTCCCCTCCTTCTGCTCCTACTCACCACATAGAAGCCAGAGTCACCTTTTCACAATCAGGTCCCATCGTTCTCTCACATAATCCCTCCAGGGTTCTCCCACCTTCCTTGGAACAAAGAGCAAACCCCACCACTGCAAGACACAGGAGCACAAATTGTTAAGGTCACACTGGAGAATGATCCGACAACGCCTAATAAACCTGAAGATTAGGACATCTTCCCAACTAGCGACTCTTCATGCTGGTATCTCTCCAGGAAGAACTCTTGAAAAGCTTCTATACAGAGATGTTCTCTGTAGAACTGTTTCTAACAGTGAAAAACTATAGAACACTGAATTGTTCCTCAGTAGACAAATTGCAAAATAAGTTAGGGTTTTTTTCACATGATAGAATGCTATATATTCGTCAAAATAAATAAATTAGAGCAGCGGTCCCCAACCTTTTTGGCACTAGGGACTGGTTTCATACAAGACAATTTTTCCATGGACAGGGGTGGGGGATGGGAGGGAAATGGTTTCAGGATGATTCAAGCACACTGCATCTATTGTTCGACTGCTAACGACAATCTGTATTTGCAGACGTTCCCCAGCGCTAACATCGGGACCTCAGATCTTGGGGCATTAGATTCTCATAAGGAGCCGCAACCTAGATCCCTCGCATGCGCAGTTTACAGTAGGTTCGCGCTCCTGTGAGAATCTAATCCCCGCTCTCATCTGCCAGGAGGCGGAGCTTACACGGTGATGCAAGTGATGGGGAGCGGCTGTGAATAGAGATGAAGCCCCGCTCACTTGCTCACCACCCACCTCCTGCTGCGTGGCCCAGTTCCTAACAGGCCATGGGCCCATCACTGGTCAGTGTCCTACGGGTTGGGGACTGCAGAATTAGATCCACGTGTAGGGAGCTAGAGGCTGACGATTTTTGACGTTTGACCACTGACAGCTTCCAAGCCCCACCACCCTCCCTTTTCCTTCTTCCCACACCTGGGCAAGCCCAGGCACTCACTCTCTTAACGTGGGGAGGGACGTTCAGACCACGCACACCTCTGCATGGAACCCTCCCCACCACACTTTCTAACCACAATAAAAACCAGAGGCACCACCGGCCTCCCCGACTCTTGCTCTCCAGACCAAAACTGAGTCCTTCAGGGAGTGTTTTTGATGTTGACTGTGTGAGCAACAAGCTGGATTTCATATCCATTGGTACCCGTGTGCCGATGCTGACATCCTGACAGCCACAAACGCGATGGGGGAGGGGGGGCGTGGTTGGCCAGCATCCAACAGGCAATGCGAATGACCAATGCCCAAATAAAACTCAATTACGTATCAATCAGATAAACCTCGAAAAAACAATGTCGACTGGGGAAAAAAGTTGTGATAGGATACCGTATAATATCATTTACGTGACGATCTGTCATATTTCTAGGGATTTTTTTTTTGTTCTAAAAATCTATGTTGTATGTCATTAATCTTTCTTTTAGTATTTGCCTTACATATCTTTTGTCATCATTTTATTTTCAACCCTTCTATATACTTAGGCTTTAGATAAGCCTCTTGTACATGGCTAATTTTTTCAAGGTTTTTAAAAACCCAGTTGGACAATCTTTGTCTTTTATTTGGAACATTTACTCTATTTGCACTCATTGTAATTTTGTATATAGACAGATATATTCCCACTGTCTATCCTGTCAACGCCTCTTCTCCCCTTTCTTGCCTTTCTTTGGGATCTGTTTTCTATTTCTCATTTCATTGTTTTCCTCTACTATAATAGTCAGGCAAATATACACTCAACACTCTTTTAGAAGCTAGCCAGGTGCGGTGACTCACGCCTGTCATCCTAGCACTCTGGGAGGCTGAGGCAGGAGGATCACTTGAGGTCAGGAGTTGGAGACCAGCCTGACCAAGAGTAAGACCACATCTCTACCGTAAAAAAAAAAAAAATAGAAGTAACCCTAGAAATTTTACCATGTGTAATTAACTTATACAATTGTTAACAAATACACAACAATGTTAGCAAATGAATTGTTGCCCTCCAGAACGACCCAGGACTTTAGATCTCTTTAATCTTAATGACCCCTACCCTAGACTCACAGTCTATGTTGTCACACATTCTTATTTTATCTTGTTTTTTAACTCCAAAGCCCTTATTATTGTTTTATACAGTCATGTTTACCTGGGTTTACCCACATATTTATTATCTTCTTTTTTCTTCATTTCTTCTTGTATCTCAGACTTATCTGGAATCACTTTACTCTTATCTAAAATACATCCTTTACCTTTGGCCCCCAAACCCCCACGCCACAGACCAGTACCAGTCCGAGGCCTGTTAGGAACCAGGCTGCACAGCAGGAGGTGAGCGGTAGGCAAGCCAGGGAAGCTTCATCTGTGTTTACAGCCGCTCCCCATCACTTGCCATTCCCCCAACCTCTGTCCGTGGAAAAACTGTCTTCCATGAAACCAGTCCCCGGTGCCAAAAAGGTTGGGGACCACTGCTTTGGATCACTGCTATCCAGTAAAATATAGTAGGATCTCATGTAATTTTAAATTTTCTGATACCCAAATTAATGAAATTTAAGCGAAACAGGTGATATTAAATTTTTGGCATTGTCTATGGTATATTTGCTTTACTTTTCAAAAACAGATATATCCAGATTCCAAAATGTTCAGTGTAGGTACTTAAAACACATACTTCAAATTAATTTTGAAACAGGCAAAACTAATTTTAACAAAACAAAAATATCCCATGACAAAAGCTTGACTTAATGTAACTTTTTCTTAATTAACAAAAAGTGTTTGAATTATCTGTAATCAAAGATTACTTTATCTTTGCTAACAAATTACTATGCCTCTATTTCTAAAATAAAACAAGAAAAGATTCTCTTGGGAAACTGTCATATTAACAGACAGCTGTGTGTGAACACAGGGAGTGCTGAATTCTGAAGGATTTGGGTCAACCTGACAACTGAGTTTTACTTATGCTAATCTCTTTCACGTCCACTGTCTTTTTAGACCTGTAAGCTGCATTACTTATTGTGTAGTTATCATTGTATGTCCTATGGACATTCCTCAGATTTTTAGAGAAAACTTCCTGATGTCAGAGCTCAAGCTATTAGCCCATTGGTGAGCTGGAGCTAGCTTATCCCAACTTGTAACAGCACATGGTTAAATATCAAGAATTTTGTGAGTTCGACCATCGGTAGCTTAAAATAGGCCATGGGAGGAGGACTTCCCCCATGGAAATCAGCTAAACACTGCAATTCGGGGCTTGTCTGTTGAGCACCCCGCTAACAACACTATTTTAAATCCATCCGCTCTTACACTGCTAACTTCCCATTTCAACTTTATCATCTAATACAGTAATTTTTACACTGCAGTTAGTAACCTTATGAATAGATCACAAAATCCATGTAAAGGGCCTCAAATAGCATTTTTTTTTTTTAGCAAAAACAGAACAGATTAAGAAAGAATATATTAGATTTTATTATATGTAGTAAGGATAAGTATTGTTACTTTGATTCAGTTCTTAACATAGATATAGTTACGTGTCCCTTAACGACAGGGCTAAGCTCCGGGAAACGCATATTGGTATACGGGGCCCACCACGGACCAAACCTTCTGCGGTTCCTGACTGTACTTACATTTTATGTCATATATGTCCAGGGTTGTTGCGTAGATTGTATCACAGGCTGTGTGACGGAATTTAACTACATACCAAGACACTGACCTTGAGGGCGGCGTTATTGTGATTATTTTTAAGAATTACAACATAGAGCTCATTATGTATCAGTCACATTTCAATTTACAAAATAGCTGACGACGGATTTGACGTTAACTTTACAATAAATTTAATCATCATCCTTACAGAGAAGGATCTAATCTTACTGCATGTGAAAGGAAAATACACATTGCTATTCTCCCAAAGACCTGGTGGATTATGAGTCTTAAATTTAAATTATTCTCAGAAAATCACTTCCCATTGCTCCCATAGACTTGTGCCAGATGAAGTGAATAGCTGATTATTCCCCAGAGAGACAGAGACAGACAAACAGAAAGGATATGTAAACACACACACTCTTCCGCCTCCCCTTGTGCTTTGACAGCCATGACACACACAGCTACATCGTTGGAATGTTATCAATCCCTTAAGGTTCAATCTCTAATGCTACCTCGTCCGCAATTCTCTAGCAGGATTCTTTTACTGGTGGTGGGTAAATTCTCTAGCATTCCCTTTATCCCATCTTGTACCGTGAGAGCAGGGACCAGATTTTACTTCACTTTGGGTCATGCCTTGCCTTCCCCACAACGGTGCTTTGCAAAAAAGAAATTCTCAATAAATTACTACTGCCGACACCTTTAAGTCAACTGTGCCAATTTATCACACTGGTTTGGTTTTTCTATCTACCCAAATATAATTCCCGCTTCTACGATATATGTTTCTTGGCTGAAAGCATAAAGAGCCAGTTAAGAGAATGCATTTGTTTTGCCCCAAAAGTAGGCACAATAATAACTTAAATTGTTAAGGAAATAAATCCACAGCCTAAAGCCTTGCTGTTCCTATCATAAGCGCTACAAACCTAAGCTGTCGCCTCCCAGTCCCTGCCAAAGCTTCCAACCTGATTTGTGAAGAGGGCCGTCCACACAGACACCCTGGGTAGAAATCACCAGGCCCTCTCTACCAGAGCGAGGGGAAAATATCTGAGCTACTCCTCAACGGCTTGGTATTTAACTGATAAAGAAACAAACAACATTAAAACATCAACTGCAGCCATCAACAAGTGACCAAAACTTGAGAGACTATCCTAAAAATATCAAACCAAACTAAGCTATTAAAAAAATGGAAATAAGAAATAATGAAACAGGCAAGAATAAAACACTAAGAGCAAAATAAATTTATACATAAGACAACTATTTTTCAAAATTCTTGCTTGGCTTCGGATGTTCTGTTTGCCTCCCAGCTACAAACACATTCTTCACACACGCTGGGATGCTGCAGAAAACTAGTCAGCATTCAGAGGCTAATCCACAGCGCCAGCGCACTGCCGTGGGCCCAATAGTCAGACAGCCATTTGTCCCCGGGAGAGGTTAGGGGTCGCAATGCAAATACGCAAACAACCGAGCCCTTTCCCTACCATAGCTGGAAAAGGCATGATCCCTCTTGCTGTTTTTTAAGAAAAAGGAAAATAAAGGAGGAAGAAAGGCTCGCAATCTTAGGGATTTGTTTACATACCTTGGCATATTACGATTTTGAGGGAGAAAAAGATGGAAAGGAACACACTTGTCCTGGGTAACATCTTAGACGCTGGAGAAGAGGTTGGCCTATGTGTGACGGCCGATTTGGCAGACTCGCTAAAGATTTACTGATTTATCAATCGGTCCCTGGGGCACTTGATTCTTCCCCCAAGGGAAAATTAACAATTCCAACACAACTAATGTATGGACTAAAATGAGTGCAAAAAGAATCGATCCTGTCACTGCGTACAACATCCGATGACCAAAAATAGTATGTGGGGAATACCTAAAATTATTTAACAAAAGAAATAATGTATTAAATAATTGTAATTGACGCCAATAGACATGTTTCAAGGATGGCTTCAACAAGCTTTAAAGGAGATGAGGGCATTACAGAGCTGTGATTGCCTAACTGGGTCGGGAACACGATCTGTTAATTCAGACCACCCGGATGAGTCTACTGCCGCCAACGCTTACTACATGGGCTACCCTGGTCCTCTTCAAGACTCAGTTTTGTCATCTGTAAAATGAAGAGCTACAGTTACCCACTGTCAAGGAAAATTGGCAGTGATGATGGCTCTAAAGCATTTGGCATTGTGGCTGGCGTACAGTCTGCGTTCCATACAGTGGTTCTGTTTTCATGACTAAAATCGCATGAAGTAAAATACTATGACTTTATGGAAGGCAACACAGACAGGCTCCAGGGCTGGAAGAGTTCACAGAGTGTGACAAAGTGCCTTTAAAGCTTCTGTAAGTGAGAACTGAACTCTGATCTTTTTCTTTGCCCCCCACCCCCCGCAAAAAAATTCCTTTCTAAGGGGGCCTGGTGAGTCACACCTACAAATGATGAAAACTCAGTAAACAGGGTTTTATGATGTTGTTTACTTCCCATGCCGGTAGAGCATCACATGAAAGACAGAAGACCCTGAAACATTCCTTTCAGCCGATTCCTGGTCTTTTGGACAAAGCCTAACTCTTTCAGCCAATTGTCAACTAAAGAATCCCTAAATCCACCTATGACTTGCAAGCCCCCCGCTTTGAGATGTCCTGCCCTTTTGGGGCCAAACCAATATATGCCCTCCATGTATTGATTTATCATTCTACCTGTAATCCCTGTCTCCCTGAACATGTATAAAAATCAAACTGTTGGCCGGGCACGGTGGCTCACACCTGTAACCCTAGCACTCTGGGAGGCCGAGGCGGGCGGATTACTCAAGGTCAGGAGTTTGAAACTAGCCTGAGCAAGAGCAAGACCCCGTCTCTACTTAAAATAGAAAGAAATTAATTGGCCAACTAAAAATATATAGAAAAAATTAGCCGGGCATGGTGGCGCATGCCTGTAATCCCAGCTGCTTGGGAGGCTGAGGCAGAAGGA
>CAUYRT010093836.1:0-87439 GCA_963574885.1 Lepilemur ruficaudatus
GGCTGAGCAGAACTCCATGGTATACATATAACACATTTTATTAATCCACTCATGTATTGATGGGCACTTGGGTTGTTTCCACATCTTTGCAATTGTGAATTGTGCTGTTATAAACATTCAAGTGCAGATGTCTTTTTTATAGACTGTCTTTTGTTCTTTTATTGGGATTTTCTTTTGTTCTTTGTTAGGTTGACTACTAGGCACTTTTTAGATTTTTTTTGTTGCAACTATGTATTATTTTTAAATAAAGTTTCTAGTTGATGCTGGAATGCCGTGGATTTTTTTAGGATGGTCTTGTTTCTGACAATCTTGCTGAGTTCTCTTTTTAGTTCTATAGTTTATCTGTTTCATTGCATTGTTATCAGAGAATATACTCTGTATTATTTCAAAATTTTAAATTTACTAAGACTTTTTTTGCAGCCTAACATATGGTCTATCCTGGAGAATGTGTCTATGCACTCAAGAAGAATGTGTATTCTGCTATTGTTGGGTGGAGTATTCTGTTAATGAATATTTTCTCTCCAATTTTTAGAATTGTGACAAAATATATGTAACATAAAATTCACCATCTTATTCTCTTTCCTTTTTGATCTTATGTCTAGTTCTTGAAAGTGAGATCCTGAATTCTCCAACTAGTGTTGTTGAATAAGCTATTCAATTTTATCAGTTATTGCTTCATGTATTTTGCTGTTAGGTGCATCTATGTTTATAATTGATATGTCTACTTGATGAATTGACCCTTTTCCCATTTAAAAATATTTTTACTTGTCTCTTTGAACTATTTTTTACTGAAAGTCTATTTCTGGTATTAGTATGGTCATTGAGCTCTATTTTGGTTACTGTTTATATGGCATTTTCCATCCTTTTCCTTTCAATCTATGTGGATCTTTGACTCTATAGTGTGTTTCTTATAGAGAGCATAAAAAATTATTTTACCAATCTCTGCCTTTTGATTGGAGTATTTAATCCATTTACAGTTTATGTAATTGCTCAGAAGGTAGGATTTATGTCTGCTATTTGTTTTCTATATGACTTAAGTCTTTTTTGTTCCTCTATTGTTCTATTATTTCCTTCTTTTGTGTTAAATAGATATTTTCTAATATACTATTTTAATTCCCTTGTCATTTCTTTTGCTGTATATATTTTGAATTGTTTTCTTTGTTATTGCCTTGGGGATTACAATTAACATTATTTTTATTTAAAATGTATTTTTAGTGATGCATAATAATTGTACATATTGAAGGGGTACATGTGATATTTTGATACATGCATACAATGTATAATGATCAAATCAGAGTATTTAGGATATCCATAACCTCAAACATTTATCATTTCTTTGTATTGGGAGCATTACAAATCTCCTCTTCTAGCTATTTTGAAAGAGACAATAAATTGTTAACTATAATCACCCTACTGTGCTATTGAACATCAGAACTTATTCCTTTTGTCTAACTGTGTATTTATACTCATTAACCAACCTCTCTTCATCCTTCTCCACCTGCCATCTTCCCAGTCTTTTGTAAATATCATTCTACTCTATACTTCCATGGGATCAACTTTTTTAGCTCTCATATATGAGTGAGGACATGAGATATTTGTCTTTCTGTGCCTGGCTTATTTCACTTAACATAGTGACCTTCAGTTCCATCCATCTTGCTGCAAATGACAGGATTTTATTTTATTTTATTTTTTAATTTTTTTAATGATATTTTTCTTTATTGAAGTATATTTTACATATCATGCCTTTACTCCAATTTAAGTGTACAATTAAATGATTTTCAGTGAACTTACCGAGGTGTACAGTTAATCACATAAATCAGTTTTTGAGGAATTCCTTTCCCCTATTGAGATCTCTAATTCTGCTCCCCAACTACTCTTCAAGCATGTCCCACTGCTGAACAGTACACTATAAATGTGTATATATACCACATTTTCCTTATTTTTTATTCAGTGGTGGGCACTTAGGTTGATTTTATATCTTTGTTATTGTGAATAGTTCTGCAATAAACATGCAAGTGAACCTCTTAATCTATAACAGCCTACTTTGGATTAATACCAATTTAATTTCATTTGTGTACAAAGTTTTTATCCTATATAGCTTTGGCCCCCACCTTTGTGCTATTATTATTATACAAATTACATCATTATACATCATAAGCCTGTCAACACAGTTTTTAAATTACTGTTTTATGCAGTTGTCTTTTAAGTCACAGAGAATAAAAGAGTTATAAATAAAATGCATTTGTACTATCGTTTATAATTAATAATGTAGTTATCTTCACCTGTGCTCAGGGATTCAAGTTATAGTCCAGTCCTATCATTTTAGCCTGAAGAACTGACTTCCTTTAATATTTCTTGTAGGGTATGTCTGCCTGTGAAAAATTCTTTGTTTTTGTTTATCTTGGAGTGTCTTAACTTCTCCATTTAAAAAAAATAGTTCTGCTGGATGTAGACTTCTTGGTCTACAGTGTTTCAGCACTTTCAATATGTCATTTCATTGAGTCCTGTCCTAATTTTTGATGATAAACCAGCTGTTAATCTTATTGAGGATACCTGGAATGTGACAAGTATCTGCTCTTTTGATGCTTTCAAGATGCTCTCTTTGTCTTTGACTCTTTTTTTTTTTTTTCCTTGAGACAAGGTCTTGCTTTGTCTCCTGAGCTGGAGTACAGTGACATCTTCATAGCTCACTGCAACCTTAAACTCCTGGGCTCAAGCGGGAGCCTCAGCCTTCTGAGTAGCTGCACCTTCTGAGAAACTACAAGTGTGCACCACCATGCCCAGCTAATGTCTTTGACTTTTGACAGTTTTATTTTGCTTATCTTTGTGTGGATACCTTTGAATTGATCATAATTGGAGTTCACTGAGCTTCTTGGATATTAAGAGTGTTGATTTTGACCAATGTTCTTGGTCAAATATTCTTTGACCAAATATTCTTTTTTCTTCTTTTTCTCTTCTTCTGATGGGACTCTCATTATGTATATGTTGGTGGTGTTTCACAGGTCTCTGAAGTTGTACTCATTTTTCTTCATTCTTTTTTATTTCAGTTCCGTAGACTAGATAATCTCCATTGACATAACTCAAAATTCAATGATTATTTATTCTACTAACTCAAATGTACTGGTTAAGGCCCTTTAATGAATTTTTCATTTAGGTTATTTTACTCTTCAATGCCAGAATTTCTGTTTTTTTATGAACTTAATTTTTTAGAGCAGTTTTAGGTTCACAGCAAAATTCAGTGGAAGACAGATCTCTGTCATATACACCGTATCTCCACATTTATTTGTTTTTAAAAATAATTTCTATTTATTGATATTCTCTATTTGGTGAGACATTTTCTTATACTTTCCTTTAGTTCTTAGACATGGCTTTTTTTTTTTAGTTCTTTGAACATATTTATAATAAACAATGTAAAATCTTTGTCTAGAAAGTTCAACACCTGAGGACAGTTTCTACTGACTGCTCTTTTATTCCCCCTGTGTACGTGCCATACTTTCTTTGCATGTCTCATAGTTTTTTTGTTGAGAATTGTATATTTAAAATGATATAATGTGGCAACTCTGGAAATCAAATCCCCACCCTGCCAAAGTTTGTTGTTGCTGATTGCTTGCTTAGTGGCTTTCCTGAACTAATTATGTGAAGTCTGCATTTTTTGTGTGTGTATGGCTGATAAAGCCTCTTTAGTTTGCTTAATAATCAGCTCATATTTGGACAGAGATTTACTTAAATGCCTTGTGAATAATTTTCCCAGGCTTTGTGGAGGACTCTGTGTGGTTTGTCTGCCTTTATTATTCAGCCAGGTTTGTTTTCAACTCTGCCTTAGCCTTTACTTCCTGCGTAAGCAGAGCCTCAAGTTCAGAGGTGGGAGATTAGGGCCTCCTTAGGTCTTTCCTGGGCATGTGCATTGCTCTGCACATGAATGTGTTTTTCTGGGTTCCCCAGAATCCAGTTGGATGTTTTCAAAGCTCCTATGGACATTTTATTCCTCTGATTTTCCTTTTATGTTGTTTGGTCAGCTTTTTGTTTGCCTCAACTCTTCTCAACACCACAAGCAGCTGCAATGTTAAATGATGGTCACTAATGATTCTTAACAAATGCCTCAGGGAAAAAGTTGTTCTCACTGAGCAAGATTTGAGTCATGTCAGATATGAATGAGCTCTGCAAATGAGGCTGCAAATGAGAGTTACCAGGGAAACTGCCAGATACATAAAATAACAACAATTCTCTGGAGTTGGGCTTCTGGGTAGCTCCAAACCTGCTGGCCCCCTCCAGTGCTGCTAGGATACTGGTTTTTCACAGTTACCATGATTGTGAGGCTCCCTTGAAGATGGGAGAGGAAGGGAAGGGAAACACCACAAAATCCACTGTTCATGTTGAGGTTCAGCCATTTTTCTTGAATAAATAATCCTTGGATTGTTGCTAGTCTTTGGTTACTCTCTAGAGTTCTGAAAAAATTGATTTTGACTTTTTTTTCTGGTGCTCTTGTTGTTTTTATGAAGGAACCAATTTTCAGAGGTCTTTACTCCATCATCCTGGAGGTCAGTCTCTTCTAAATGCTTTAAAAAATCCATTGAAATACTCATATAGTTTTTCTCCTTTAGTCCCTTAGTATGGTGAATTATAATGATAGATTGATTACCTTTGGATTCCTGGGGAAAAATCCATATGACCATGATATATAATTTTAAAAATATATTTTGAATTCAGTTAGTTAATATTTCATTTAGAAATTTTTGCATCTATATTTGCAGAGGTACAATGCCAATAGTTTTATTTTCTTGTTTTGATATTATCAAGTTGTGAAAATCAGAATAATTAGTCTTAGACAATGAGGTAAACAGCTTTATCTCATTTTCTATATTTTTGAAACCACTTGTACAATATAGAGATTACCTGTTCCTTGAAAGTTTGGCAAAATACACCTATAAAACCAATTGGGCCAGACAATATTGGGGAAGGAATATGTCAATTTCTCTAATTGCTTTGGTGAGATTTAAATTTGTTCCTCTTTTGTCACATCTCACTTTTTTCCCCTCTTTTTTTTTTTTTAAAGTCTCTCTGGTCATCTTTCATGAAACTTAATTTTTGCATCTGAACAAAAATATCACACAAAAATTCCTAACAATGTCATCTGCCTGCAGAAGATTATTTTCAGAAAATTTCTTTTTCTTTTAATTTTTAGGATGATGGACTTCTTCTTCTGCATTATTTTTTATAGGGCTCATGGTGTGTGTGTGTGTGTGTGTGTGTGTGTGTGTGTGTGTGTGTGTGTGTGTGTGTGTTTTATTTCCTCATTTTCACATGAGAGAGTTATCCATACAGAGGATTTACAAATATGAAATTGCATGGCTTCTCCCTCTTCTGTCTTCTAAACCAAATCCCGTCTTAGATCTACCACTGGTAGTGTGCAATTCTGAGCCCAACTCCAGCATTCATGTAATATGGTTCTGCTCACCAAAGATGTTATCTTCCATTCTCTTTCCAGTTTTCTGAGACGCTGAACTAACGGAGTAAATGACATGCTGTATTCCCCAAATGAACTGTGCCGTATCAGGGCTCTTTCTTTTTTAGTACCTCTCTATGGTCCTTTTCTTGAATAGAATTTCCATGCCAGCATATAATACATCCCTGTTAATAATTTTTTTTTCAGTGAAACACCCTTCCCCATTTTAACAATCTTTTCTTAGAAGTGTCTTCTCTGAATGACTGTAGATAGAAGAGAGGGTTGGAACAAAAGTCACAAAAAAGGAATATCATAGTAGCAGAAGGGTGGCTACTCAATGGTCTGGCTGGTTCTGATCCTGGTTTTCTGCGCCAGAGATAATATTGTGAATAAGAGACAAGTGTCTTCATATTATATTTCTTATTGTTTGGATTTCTAAAAACATGTATTATTATTGTGAAGCAGAAGAAAGCAACCAGTTATTTTTCTCAATCCAACTCTATAGGTTTTGTAGATGGTGAAAATTCCTCTTTGATTCTGGCAACCAGCTTGTCTACATGTCTCAGTTTTAAGAGTTGTTTTTAATTTTGGGCTTCTCCTGTTTCTTGGTAATTTTACTGGTTGTTGGAAGTAACTGCATCAGGGATTGCTAATTTGATTCCATTTTAAAAAGAAATTCCACTGCAAATGAATTTAAAAATAATTTTTTCAAGTTATATAAGGAATAGTTAAGATTCACTTCTGAGTTGCTTTAATTTATAGATTAACCTATGAAGGATTTTCATCTTTATAATATTTATTCTTTCCTTTCCAGAATTTTTGTTCACAGTTTAATGTAAATTTTACATTCCTTTAAAACATTTCTATTTTACATTTTTGTTGTTGGTATAAATTGTTTTTATTTTAATTTCCGACCACTTTTAATGATATAGAAATAGTATATATAAATACTGTGGATTTATATATGTATCTTATCACTGATGACTGAACTCTTAATAACTTTGATAATTTTCTAGCTGATTTTAAATATTTTCTAGGTATGCAATAATATTACCTGATGGTAACATTTTCTTTTTCTTCCCTAATACCTAAAATTATTCCTTTAAATGTCATTGTATTTGTAAGTCTAAAATTCAGCATTAATTAGTAAACAAAATGGGTATTTAAGTTTTGTTTCTGTTCTTAATGAAGACATCTCTAATGTTTTCTCAATTATGTAGAACACTAGTTCATGGTTTTACGTAGATAATTCTTTGCGTCGAATATCCTTTCACACAGTAAGAATTTAATAACATTTTTGTGAAGTTAAATGAAATGTCTTTCTATTTCTGTATTTTCTGCTTAAAACTAATAAATAAATTCTGGTGGTTTTTGAAAACCCTTTGGGCATCTATTTAAATATGTTTTTTATTATGGTGTACTATTAATGTGGTATATTGTTTTGATAGTTTTTATGTCAAATATTCCTTAAACTCCTCTAACAAATTCCATTTGTTCTTAGTGTGTTGTTTTTTAGTAAATAGCTGGATTCAGTTTGTATTTTGTTTAGCATTTTTGCATGTAAATTAATAAATAATATTGGCCTGTAGCATTTTTTTGTAATACATTTATCAGGTTATTTAGATCCAAGATCATACTTTACTTATATTTTTACCATTTTTTCTATGTTCAAAATGGTTTATATTACATTGATATTATTCCCTGATCATTTTAGATAATTTGTCTATAAACTCATATAATCCCTCTGCTTTCTTTGATATTATCTACAATTCATTTTTCAGTTTTATCATATTTTATAAAAAAGAAACTATTCATTACATGAAATTCATTTCATACAACTGTGTATTTACTCATTTTATTTTGTGTCGATTATATAGTCTTTCTCACTTCTATTTATTTGTATTTTACTCTTGATTCAACTTTTGCTGTTTATCTATTTTTAGCAACTCAGATCTTGGTTTTATTTTTCAGTTACCCTCCTGTTAAATTTTTATGATATGCTTGTTGATTATATTTTTCCCTTTTCTAGTTTTTGTTCAGGTTGCTTTTTTCCTCATAGAAACTAATTAATTTATTCACAGGTGTTTCCTAATTGTCTCTCATGTACCAGGCGGTCTTGTACATGCTGGATATAGATGACAGTGACCAAATAGAGTCCTTGTCCTCATAGGACCATACATCTATCTATCTAAATATATATAATATAATATACATAATTAATATATATTATTGTAGTAAGAACACTTAGCATGAGATTTACCTTCTTAAATTTTTAGTGTACAATATAATATTGTCATCTTTAGGCACAATGTAGTAAAACAGATTGTTAGGACTTATTAATCTTGCATAACTGAACATTTATAGCCATTGAACAAGTATTTCCCATTTCCCCCTCTCCTCAGCTCCTGGAAATCACCATTCTACTTTGTGCCTCTATGAGTTTGACTATTTTAGATATAAGTGGAATCATGCACTGTGACTGACTTATTTCACTTAGCATAATGTCCTTAAGGTTCATCCATGTTGTTGCTTATGGCAGAAATTCCTTCTTTTTCAAGGCTGAATCATATTCCCTTGTGTGTATATGCCACATTTTCTTTATCCATTCACCTGTCAATTGACATTTTGGTTGTTTTCACATCTTGGCTATTGTGATAATGCTATAATGAACATAAGAATGCAAATATCTTTTCAAGATCATGGTTTCAGTTTTTTTTCAGATAAATATTCAGGAGTGGGATTACTGGGTCAAATGGTAGTTCTATTTTTAATTTTTTGAGGAAACTTCACAGGGTTTTCTATAGTGGCTGCACAATTTTACATTCTTACCAACAATGTACAATGTGGAACTAAACACATCCTTGCTAACATTTGTTGTCTTGTTTTTTTTAATAGCGATCCTAACAGCTATGAGGTGATCTCTCTTTGTGGTTTTGGGGTTTATTTCTCTGATGATTAAGTGCTGCTGAGCATGTTTTCATATACCTATTGGCAACTTATATCTTCTTTGGAGAAATGTCTACTCAAGTCCTTTGCCCATTTTTAAATTGTTATTTGGTTTTGTGCTATTGAATTGTAGGAGTTCCTTATATATTTTTGAGATTAACTACTTATCAGACATATGGTTTGAAAATATTTCCTCTCATTCTATGGGTTGCCTTTTCACTCTGTTGATTGTTTTCTTTGCTGTACATAAGCTTTTTAGTTTGATGTAGTCCCACTTTTCTATTTTGGCCCATGTTCCCTGTGCTTTCGGTGTCATATCAAGACTGGTGTCATGAAGATTTTCCCCTATGTTTTCTTTCAGGAGTTTTGAAGTTTCAGGTAATACATTTAAGTCTTTAATTAATTTTGAGTGAATTTTTGTGTATAGTGCAAGATAAGGGTTCAATCTTATTCTTTTACATGTGTATATCCAGATTTTCCAAGACCATTTGTTGAATAAACTATCTTTTCCTCATTGTATTTTCTTGGCTTCTTTGTCAAAGATCAATTGACCACAGATGTGTGGATTTATTTCTGGGCTTTCTATTCTGTTCCGTTGATCTATATGTCTATCTTTATGTCAGTGCCATATTGTTTTAATTACTGTAGCTTTGTATTATAATATATTTTGAAATCAGGACGTGTGATGCGTCCAGCTTTGTTCTTGTTTCTCAAGATTGTTTTGGCTATTTGGAGTCCTTTGTGGTTCCATATGAATTTTAGGATTGTTTTTTAAACTTCTGTAAGAAAATGTCTTTTAATAGGGTTTGAATTCAGTCTATAGATTATTGTAGGTTACATGGACATTTTAATAATATTAAGTCTTCCAATCCCTGAACATGGGATGTGTTTTACTTTACTTGTGTTTTCTTTAATTTTTTTCATTGATGTTTTATAGTTTTCAATGTATAAGTCTTTCACTTGCTTTGTTAAGTTTATTTCTAAGTATTTTATTCTTTTTGATGCTATTGTATATGGGATTGTTTTATTAATTTCTTTTTGGAATAGTTTGTTGTTAGTGTATAGAAGTACAAATGATTTTTGTATGTTGATTTTGTATCCTGAAACTTTACTTAATTTGTTGATCAGTTCTAACAGCTTTTTTTTTTTTGGTGGAATCTTTAGGGTTTTCTACATATAAAAACATGTTATTGGCAAATGAAGATGATTTTACTCCTTCCTTTCTGGTTTGAATGCCTTTATTTCTTATACTTGCCTAATTGCTCTGGGTAGTACTTCTGGTACTATGTAGAATAGAAGTGGAAAGAGTGGGTATCCTTGCTTTGTTCTTGATATTATAAGAAAAGTTGTCTGTTTTTCACCATTGATTATGTCAGCTGTGGGCTGTTCTGTGCTATGGTTGAATGTTTGTCCCTTCCAGAAATCATATTGAATTTGACACTGCAACAGTATTAAGAGGTAAAACCTTTAGTAGGTGATTAGGCCATGCAGGCTCTGCCTTCATGAGTGGGATTAATGACATTATAAAAGTGTGATTTCAGCCACCCCTCCTTCTCTTTTCCCTTCTGCCTTGTGATGATACTGCAAGAAGCCCTTGCCAGATGACAGGACCTTTATATTGAACTTGCCAGACTCCAGTACTATGAGCCAATAAATTTCTGTTCTTTAAAAATTAGTCAGTTTCAGATATTTTGTTATAGCAGGACAAAAAAAGACAAAGACAGGTTGTCTTTTTATGCATTAAAATATTCAGCTAGTTTTCTCTAATTTTTTATGATAAGATGCATAACATCACAACTTTTCTTCTAAGAGTTACTTTCGTTGCATTTAACAGACACATCAAGTTCTCAAGGACATTTTGTATATTGTTTGTTCTTGTATTCTTAATTATGGATCTGTAAATAAATTATGTTTATGGAATTTTAAAATATTCAAAGCTCTTGTTCATATTCCCATGAATATCTACTTATTTTATAGTTAGAGGATGAAGTATCAATACTTTTTTGTTTATTTAGATTTTCTGTCTGGGTTAGTACATGAGCAATATTTGTGGCTTACTCTAACTACAGCTTTGTCAGAGCACCTAAAGTTTGTGTGACTTTGGGAAGCTGAGCGTTCTTTGAAAACCCTGAAGAAGAATGATGGGATGAAAAGTATATTTAGCTTTCTTTTATGTGGCTTATTATTAAGGTCTAGGTTATTATTACCTTATTATTAAGATTAATGTATGAAAAACAGAATTACAACTATATCTCCGTGGGTTACACATATGATAAAGAAACTGTGACAAATAACTGTATTATGGGAACTTGCATATAAAGCTTATTTGATAACATTTTCTTAGTTTCTTATTTCTGTACACCATTTTATGGTTGACAGAGCTCTTTTTAGAGATATTTTCATTCAAACCTCATGGGACCTTATGAAACAGGCAAGTAGGCATGTGGTGTTAATCTATTTTACAAATGAGGAAATTAAGGCTCACGGAAGTAAATGCCTTATTCAAGTCCCTGGTATAGTTAGTGAGATATCGGGAAGTAGAATCCAAGTCTTTTGCCTTCTAGTTCTATACTTATAGCACAATGTCACAATACTCCAAATCAATCCTGAACTGAAACACTTCAGTGTGGAGTCTTTTCTAGTAGTTGGCTACAAATGATATATAATTTTAATAACATATGCTTATTTCCAGAGAAAGGATTTTACCCCCATTCTATGCCAACGTTATTTTAATGTGTGACATTACATAGCAGGCTGCATACTCTTACACGAAAAAATTGGAGAAAAAAAATTCTTGCGTGTATCTATTTTTTGCAGATCTATTCTAATTTAAGGAATCATGATGACTGAAAACCCATATTTCAGAACAAATTATAATAGAATAAAAATTTCTCTTATGTCTTGACTTTTATCTCCTTTGAAGCCAATGTAATTCTAATGGGGAATCTAAGACAATATTTTAAATTTCCATCATGAATGAAGTCATGGGACAGGTGGGTGTTGGAATCCTATACTTTTCCTTCCTTGTCTCACTGCACCAAAGAACTCATCACTGGAGTTTCTTCTCAGGCGTGAGACAAGCTGTGACAATTTTAGTAATAATAATATCTATCCTTTCCTCTACTTAGTACTTATAAGTTTACAAAGCCCATTCCCAGATACTCTTTCTGAAATTCTTCTGAGAATTAGAGGTCAAGGGTTATTAACCCTATTTTACAGATAAGGAAATAGACTCAGGGGGATGACAGGTCCTGCCCAGATTCACAGTGAGTGGAATTCTGGCTGAAAACCTCATCCTTTAATTCACTGTTTAGGACTCGTTCTGTTATACAACACCATACTGCCTTCAATGTGGTCACTAGGAAGATTGCTTTGAGAACTAGGAATGCTAAAGGTTTAAATAGTTTCAGACTATAATAGCAAAACCACTGAGCACTTTGCAAACCTGAAGAACAGAAGAAAACATTTTTTTACAAGATATTGTGAAGTACCGTAGGATAAAAATGTAAGAGGCAATCCACCACTAGAATTATGCAGTTCAATGTAGGAACTTAAGTAACAAAAACAAAAAACGGGACATTATCTACCTGACCACGTTGGCATTATTTTAGTAGTAAATAATCAATTTTGACCTTTTTGTGCAATGCTTTTAGATACCTGTTGCATTATATAAGCTCATGCACCGATGCATAAACACATATGCACATGTAAGACATATGTACATAAACTCAGATATGCATGTGCTCATATGTACTAACACTTCTTTTTTGTTGTTATTGAGATTACCCAGCAGCAGCCCAAGAGAATTGGAACTGCCTCTGAAACAGAGTCAGAATGCTTGTCTCCCAGGCCATGTCCATAGGCAACATGAGCACAAAGACTGCCCTCCAGGGTTTTAGAAGAAATCTGGCCAATTCCCTGGATAGGCAGTAAATCAGGTCATACTCGGCTTTGTTTGCATGAGGGTGAGGAGATTTGCAAAGGCATCTTTCTCACTTCTGAATACAGTCCCAGTGCTGCAAAGTTATTTCTTTTTTCTTTTTAAACTCATTGTCTCCTTAACTGTCTGGTTGTGTGCTTCTTTTTTAAAAAGTGTACACTTGGTAACACTCCACTTTGGAATAATAAATGACAGGGAGGAGGCCTTCCGTTGTTGAAGTTAAAGCGGTGGCTAAGGACTGGGCCAGAGATGTGCTTGTGCTTTTGTCAGCATTGTCCTACCGCTGGATTAGGGGCTGTGGTGTGCTTCTCCTGATCTTTATGTCCATGAGATCATTGATGTGGCAATTCTGACAACTGCTCAGCTGTCCACTTGAACAGTCGATACAGTCATTCTCTTGAAGTCAGTAATGATTCCCTAATCACTAAATCTGATGCCATATTCTTGGTCTTCATCCTCCTGGAAGTTTCGGTTTCTCTAGAGGGAGGAAATAGTCGACATCAGGAGGAAGCATGGTTTGGGGAATGATGGAAAGTGTGAGGGAAGGCAAATCTCTACGGGGCCAGCAAGCTGAGTTTGAAACATTATAGGGCGAATGTCAAGAAAACCAGACCATGTCCCAAGGTGAAGAAAGAAGAGTGTGACAAACATCTTGTTTAAAATCAGACACCCAATAAGAGGATGTAAGTCCCAAAGGGTTGGGCTGGGGATGGTGTGGTTTAACCTTCCTGTCTCATGTTAGGATTGATCTAGACTAGAGCATTGCGGTCCAGAAGAAAAATAAAATGTGAGCCACAGATGTGAGCTGCTTATATAGTTTTAAATGTTCTAATAGCCACATCAAAAAGTAAACAGGTGAAATTAATTTTAACAATACATTTTGTTTAACACAATATATTAAATATTATCATTTCAACATGTAATCAAAGTATCTCATTATTGAGGAGATATTGTGTATTCTTTTTCTCATACTAACTCTTTGAAATCTGGGTTTGGTTTACACTTACAGTACATATCAATTTGGACTAGCCACATTTAAGTGGCCACATCCAATGGCCATATGTGGCTAGTGGCTACCATATTTGACAGTGCAGGTCCAGAGCTGACGGGGCAAGGCTGAACTTGTGGATGGGAGTCCAGCAGCCTCTGCTGCAGGGAAGAAGGAGGAAGCAGTAAGCACTAAGCCTGCTATCTGCCAGATTAATTTCATAAGGCATGTCCTTTAATGCTTTAATTTCTTAGCATTTCCTTCGATATGCTCAAAACCTTTCCTTTCAAATAACAAACACAACAACCTTCAATATTTCCTGATTGCCTATTGCAATGCCCAAATTCCTCACTGTGACATTAGAGGTCTTTCTCCATGTAGACTTAACCTATACTGACAGTATATTCTTCTACTCTCCCAACTCCCACAATTGCATCATCTCTGCTTTTTAAATAGAGAGGAAATCCTCTTCCATGACATGTTTAATTGACCAGTGTATTGAAAAGTCATTGAAAGAAGAAAATTATTAAAATGTATAAAAATGATACATATATACACTTTAAACATTTTTTAACTTAAAGTATTACTGCATGTTCATATGAGAAAGGGATAAGGATGATTTTTAAGTATGGATCGTCTGATTGAAGTTCTTCATATCATCTCTTGCATAAATTTAACCCATATTGCATGGTACACATTAAACATACTTGAGAGACAATCTGATTATAGATTCTTTTAGATTTTTACCATTTTCTCCCAAATCATTGTAGTTGTCTTGCCCACATCTAAATTGTCAGCAAAAATTTTCAGTACCTTATATTTAAGGAGTCTTTCAAACTATTCAACTCAATTTGCATAGAAACAACAACTCTTATTTTTTTTTCACAGTCCTACTGGTTTATGTGCTATTTAATTAAATGATGTGTTACAATGACAAATACAACCAGCTTACATAGGTTTGGCAAGCAGCACAGCTGGCTCTTGGTAAGCATGCAGCTCGTCTGGCAGGAGCGAATGTGAGCAGGTGTCCTAGAGTAGCCCACTAGCCTGGAGTATTCAGCATGTGTTACAGTGTGTCTTGCAGAGGGACTGGAGGCACTGGTTAATCGGGTGAGCTAGTTAATGGTTTTTAGTAATTATTCTGTTGATTCCTGTTGGTCTGCCTTGATCTTGGCCTGCACCTTCTCCTGGAATCCTTTCCTTTTCATCTCCTGCCTCTTACTATTTGGTAGCAGAATAATGGCCCCCAAAGACGTCCACATGCTTATCCCTGAAATCTGTGAATGTTGTACCCTTTATGGCAAAAAGAACTTTGCAAACGTTATTAGGCTAAAGATCTTGAGATGAAATGATTTTTCTGTTTAGAAAAAGAGAAAAAGAGAATTTTATCTGGGAGGGCCCATTCTAATCACATGGGCTCTTAGAAGCAGAGAACCTTTCCTTGAAGTGTGTCTGGGGAAGAAAGGCATAAACAGATGAAATGTTGCTGACTTCAACGATGGAAGAAAAGGACCATAAGCCAAGAAAGTGGGCAGCCTCTAGAAGCTGGAAAAGGCAAGGAAATGTGTTTTCCACGAGAGCCTCCAGAGAGAAATATAGTCCTGCTGACATCTTGGTTTTAGCCCGTTGAGACATGTATGGGACTTCTAGCCTATGGAACTTTAAGATAGTAAATAATAAATTTTTGTGGTTTTAAGCCACTAAGTGTGTGATAATTTGTTAATAGAAATAGCAACCTGTACAAAATCTATTCAACCTTCCAGGCTCACCTCAAATTAAAAATCCTCTGTGAAGATTTTCTTGATACCTGTGATTTGGTGTGCACTTTCCTTCTTTTGGACTTATATACTTTTTGTTGTATTTACCTTAATTTTCCTTATACTATAGCCGTTAGTGCCCTTTGCTTAACCCTCTCTTAGACTATAGGCTCTCACACTTATTTTCATACTGCATTATTCAGATAGTCTCTAGGTTTTGCCCTTGGATTACTATAAACTTGCACAGTGCAATAGCTTAGTCACTAGCCACATGTGACTGTTTAAATGTAAATGTAAATTAATTAAAATTAAAAATTCAGTTTCTTAGCCCTACTACCATATTTCAGGAGTTTAATAGACACACATAGTTTATGGCTAATATATTGGGCCACACAGATATAAAACATTTCCACCATCTCACAAAGTTCTATTGGATAGTGCTGTTGGGGTGGCCAGTTTTTTGTATACTTGGACAGTATTTTCTCGGCTCTCACAGATGTGTGTTCATTGAAATATGTCGTGAGGGCTATTGTTATGCTTTTTCTTTTCTGTTTAGAAGTAGGCTTTGAAGATATGCTTTGCTGTGAGAACTCATTTCTGTCAATCGGGGTTCTGGTGGGAAAGCAGATCCACACTATTCAAAGGAAGAGTCCTTAACGACAACAAGGTGTGTATAGGGTTAAGAGAACCAACAGAAAATGCTGAGGCAGCGAGTTTAGCAAAGTGGGAAGGTATGACCATTTAGGGTTGAAGGGTTATTGGTTATAGGAAGTGCCACCCAACATAGCTGTGATCCTGAGGAATGCAGCCTCTAACAGAAATGTGGCCCAAAGCAGAGAGGAAGAAAGGAAAGAATTCTCTAGTCTCGCTCACCTCCTGACCTTCAGTTTCCAGCCAAACCCAACCTGAAGCCAACCAGAAAGGGAGCCTGGGAAAGTCAGTCTGCGGCAGGAGCCTCCCATGGAACAGAACAGAGAGAAAGACAGAGGGTAAAATTGGGGTGGAGGAACAAATGGAAACTAACTAGCACCATGGTTAAGGGCATTACACCGCCTTTCTTAATCCCGTTTTGAATATTTATTTTAGAGGTAAGGGATATTAATTTTAGAGGTGAGTGATAATGTTTTAAATTCTCAGAATCAGTGTGTCTTGCCCATGGTTAAGTACAGACAAATTCAACCAAGCAGATAAATAATTTATAAGGTAATTTCCATTTCTACCAATAGCTAATACTGAACACTCCGTCCAATACATACTTCTTCTGCCTGAAATGTTTGGATAGCTTCCAACTTTCTATATCCTTAGAGGAGATAATAAAGGGAACTTAAACTGAAACTGATGCTGCAAATGAAGTTATAACTGGATGAGTCACAAATTCAAAAAAAGAGTTCTTCCATCATGTCTGAGAGACACGGTGAGAATTAGGGACCTTTGTGATAGGCCTGGTGAGAGTCTGGGGACTTTCATGAGAGAACTTTACAGAACTAGGCAAGATGAAGTAAGACCTGCCTAAAGTGAATACACGGTGGGAGGCTAACGATACAATAATTTCAACTATTTTCACATTCATTTTTTTCCTTAATGAATTGCTCTGCTTAAGTCATATATTCTTAGACATAAAGATGAGAAAAGACAGTAGAAAAATAATTCAAGTTTGGAGAAGTCCTCCTTGGTTTCTATGTTCAGGTTTTTAAAGTCTCATGACTTTAGCAATTTTCACGTAAACCATTTTGCTGTTTTAAAACATAAAATTATATCGGCCGGGCGTGGTGGCTCATGCCTGTAATCCTAGCACTCTGGGAGGCCGAGGCGGGTGGATTGTTTGAGCTCAGGAGTTCAAGACCAGCCTGAGCAAGAACGAGACCCTGTCTCTACTAAAAAAAAAAAAAAAAATAGAAAGAAATTACCTGGATAAGTTAAAATATATATAAAAAATTAGCCGGGCGTGGTGGTGCATGCCTGTAGTCCCAGCTACTTGGGAGGTTGAGGCAGGAGGATTGCATGAGCCCAGGAGTTTAAGGTTACTGTGAGCTAGGCTGACACCACAGCAGTCTAGCCTGGGCAACAGAGTGAGACTCTGTCTCAAAAAAAACCAAACAAACATAAAACTATGAAAATAGAGTACTCTAAGAATAAAATGGATATTCATTCCTTCCCCTCCCATCTTTTCACTCTTAGGTTTTCTGCAGATTCATTAATTGTGCTTTCACAATTTCTTTTCAATGTTCAGAAACTTAAGAAAAACTATCAAATTCAGAAACTTAGGAAAAATTATCAAAATCTCCCTTTAGTCATTTTTTTTTTTTTTTGGCAAAATGTTTTCAGTTCCACTTTTCCATCTTTCTTACTGGTCATATATCATAAATAGGTTAACATTTTGAATATTTATATTCTATTCCATCTGGTCATAATTCTCTCTTTCTTTTTTGAAGAAATTAAGGGCAAATAATTCTTGATATTTTTAATGGCAAGACAAATTCTATAATTCTATAATAATTTAGTTCTTTGGGAGCTCGTTGATGGATTGTTAGGAATTTTAACTCAGGTTTGTGAGATAAAATATTTGTAACACTATGAATCTAGACATAAGATGTATTTGTTTTTAATTACAAAAATATATTTCTTTGGAAAAAAGGCAGTTATTTTTTAGAAAATGAAACTAAGTAAATGAAATATTCTTTCCAGATTATAAAGTTACTTTTGTTTGCAAATATGAAATAGTTTATGTATAACATCATTTATAATATTATTTGACATATTCAATGTAAGTTTTTTAATTAATAATTTCAAATGCAATAATTAAATTTACTTTGACATGTTTTCAATTTGCTCTAAATGGAATTTCCATCTGTTGGATTCTAAGAAAGAGAGTGTTTCTTTGTTTTAGCCTGTTTATTGGAAGGCTTAAAAAATTAAGGAGGGAGAAAACCATCCACTTGAGAGTACAAGGCAGTAAATTGTTTGCTGGAAGTAGTGACCTACACAGTGTAAAACAGAAGGAAAATCCCCATTTTCAGGTATGGAACTGTAAGGAGAAGGAGAAAAATATGCTGGAAGCTCATTGAACTTTGTCCAATTAATGTTTTTTTCTGAGCCAACATTATTGGTAATACCTCCTTCAAAGGCTTTCCTTTATCATTTTCATCGACTTCTATAAACTAACATTTTATTTCCCTCAAATTGTGATGATTTCCAATGAATTACTAGCAGAAGACATTTGGGTTTGGTGTCTTGTGCAAAACTATATGAAATTGCTGATGTTTCACCATTTATTTTTTAACTTACAAAAGTCGTTCAAATTAATGTTACTGAGTATCTCTTATAAAGACTAGGAAGAAATAGTTTGTTTTGTAGGAGACTTACTTACCTTAGCCAAGAGGGATTTTCACTGAAAATTGGGGGCAGGGGGAGTAAAAAAGCTAATCATAAGAACAACATGGATTCCAGTAGGTGGGATCTTGAAGAAGCCGGTGAGGGAGTGCTCAGAAATTCCTAGGGGAAAATCACAGGCCAGGTCCTCAATATTTCCATACAAATGCACAGAAAATGTATAACTAATATAGTAACCTTGAAAGACAATACACAGTGATTCTGTAAACATAGGTCCCTGTCCTTCCAGGTTGATACTACATTTGTAGGGTATGAGAGAGCTATTAGGAGCTGAAGCTAGTTGAACAATCTCTTGCACGATCTCCCTCCTATTGACCTTGGAACTTTAAATAAGACTCATTTGGCAACTACATGATCATCCAATTCATATTTCTCCTCCTGGTATATAAATATATTATAAGACACTTGGCTAGATATAATAATAAGCAAAGGTACTTTATATCCGTGGCCTTTTCTTGTATCAAAAAAGTATATGAGATTTGTTCTGCCTTGTTTTTGGTGAACCTGTGCATATTTGTGTTTCAGAGAGAGGACTCCACTTAAAAGTATGATTGACATCTTCTAACTCCTTCCTGGTTGCTAAGGGATTGAGTCCCAGCTTTCGTATTTGACCAGTTTATTCTCCCTTGGACCACTTAGGTTGACTTTTGCTGTTTGAATTTTGCAAGATCCAGAATATTTCTGAAATCATTACATAAACCCAGGAAGAGGCAGTACTTTTAATCAGAAGGTTGAGGAATGCTACATGCAATGTCTCAGTAGAAGCTTAGGCCTCCTTGAGGACTCCCTCTTCCTTTCTCGTAGTACCACAAACACAGGACTGCCACCCAGAGTGCAGTCAAGAAAGGGGCGCCAGGACAGTGCTGTGCTTTGCTGGTGAAGTGATTTGGGGATCTGTAGTCAGTGTAGAAAAGCCAGAAAATTTCTTTATGTGAGTTAGTTTTATAGTTTCTTCAGAACTGGAGGGCTGTCATCCCAAATGAGTTGAAATACAGTGGTCCCTCCAATTGTTCAAAATGAAAAGGGAGGAGGAACAAATAAATGCAGCTGTAGGCTGCCCTCACACAGCACAGGAAGTGGCCACTGCCAAGGCAGCCTTCCCTGGAGTCACAAGTAGGTGCAGAAAGTAAGAGGTAGGATTATCTATGAATAAAAAGTTTACGGAATCAAGGCATCTTTTTCTTTATTTTTTTCTAAGACTCCTTCTCCACCTAATTATATTTTTGAATTGAGATTTATGGTTTTCCTAGTTACAGAGGTTCATTTGCTAGGGAAAAGGGAAGGGTGGACATGTTGTTGCAAACACTGAAAATGCCAAGTTGCCATGTGTATGTGTGTGTGTGCATGTGTGTTGATATGTATGTATGTGCTAATATTTTAAACATGCCTTCTGAACTTTTATGGTACTTACCCTGGTTCCTGATGATCACACCTTTCTTTTCTGGTACTTTTAAACAAAAATACATATTGTGATCCTTTGCTGGAGCTGCTTACTTTTATTTGGTTTTCCTTCTTTTTTTCCATTTTAGGCAGTTCATATGATACAAAAGGTCTATTTTCCATCTCCATTTCCTTACAGAAAGGTGGATGCCAATGTAGATAAACTTGTGTGGTCTTCTATAAACATATTCAATGTCTTCTTCCAAACGAGTTACCTGTTGTCTTGACTATCCTCCTTCATTAAAGAAGTTTAATTAGTGGGACACAGGCCAAAGAAAAGTCGTACTGGCTCACCCCTGCCTTGGTACCTCTAGGGAAGGGTAACTGGGGCCACCCGGTTTAGCTGTGTTAATTTCACTGGGGCTCTCCAATATTTCCGAGGTAGGTTCATTTTGTCAGAAATGATCCAGTTGCTGAGTGGAAATGTAACTTTGTTTTCCATGCAGCCATGTCTATTTTTCTGAAGGCAATTTACTTTTATAGGCCCGCTTGATCCATATTTCTTAATAAGTCATGCTGCATTTTTAGATATTCATCAAATTTATCCAAGTTCAAGATATTAGCTGTTGATTATTAATTCTGTCCCCAAATAAGTGTTTTTTCCCCTTTTGTGCCTACAGAATGGTAGGAGGTGAAGAAAGTATCTTGATAAAAGGAAGCCCCTTTTGCAAATAATGGACATACCAAAAAGGCAGTTTAACCAATCATACAAAAAAATGCCATTGTACAATTGTGATTCTCCCAGGAAAACTTGTATTTGTTAGGTGTAGTCTCTTGAAAATGACATTAAGGATCATTCACACATCACCAGTAGTTTAAGTGAGGCTTGGCTCTTGGCATGATTAGCAAAATGGGTTTTCCAAGACATTTATTTTGGGTACTTATTTTCCCCTGTGAGTCTTTAATCTGATTGCCAGACCCTTCCCTAATTTCATTGGTCTGTGTTTTTTTCTCTCATTGAGGATGCTGTTGGGTGAAACTTATAGACACATTACTCAGTTTGGCAAGAGTGGGGGAAAATAACCATTTTCTGACATTCTCTTTTTAAGGACAGTTGCTTGTTTCCCTGTGTGATTGACTGCACTGACATTCCCCTTATGTGTTGCTACATAGTCTAAGATCTGAGAAAAACGTCATTCTTTCTTAGGTGATATTTCATCCAAACACTCTCTTGGTATAGCTATGTAAATAAAACCTGAGAGGCCCTGCCATGGTATCACTCTCGATATAAGAACAAACCTCTTACTCTTGTGCTTCCTTATCATGTTAACCACCCCTGTCCCTTTTTTTGGTAGCAACTTCCCCTCTGGGACTAAAATTAAAATCTTTGTGTATCTTCTTCCTTAATTCAGGTTCGGTTGACTGATTATAGATAGGAAAATGCTGTGGGTTAGTGCAGAATTTATGCTGAGTGTGACTAGAAACCGTTTTTACTGCCTAGTGCAGGTGCTGTGAAAACACCACCTTTCAGCGGCTCTACCTTGCCCTTGAACTCCCTCAGACAAACTAGTCTGGTATGCTCTGTCTTTTGGCCCAAAGGGTTGGCCATTCTTGCTCCTCTCCAAGTCCACATGTCCACCTTCTTATCCTCCCAGGTCTAGCTGAAGTGCTGCTTTGTCCACAGAGTCTCTCATGAACTTCGTTTTCCCCCATATGAGGGTAACCTCTTCCTTTTCAAATTCTTTAGTACTCCATCTATGCTTTTCTCTTATGCCTCTGAGCATTTTCTCCCTGTCCTTGTAGTGATTTTACTGCATAATTTCCATATAGGAAGGAACAGGAACCACTTCTGATTCTCCTTGTATCTGCCTAGTCTCTGGCAGAGACTCTAACACGTGGAAGTGCTCAGAAATGCTGGCCACTGATGAAGGAATGGATAAAGGTAGCGGATTAGACTTTTGGTGGAGCATATCATGAGTTGAGGGATAGAGACTATAGGTTTGGTTAATCATTAAGAGATGCATTAGGATCAGCTATCTTTATTGAAGCCTTGTAAAGAGGGAATGAGCTTAAACCATGGAGGAGGGATTCGGATCAAAAAATTCAAGCTATGGAACTCTCATTAGTCAAGGTCCAGGATCTCTTAACTAGAAAGGCCTGGAATTTCCTTCATTAGTGTCTTTAAGGTAGGCTTTCAAGCTGTGGGTGTGGGAAGATGGAGCAGGGGTGGAATTAGAAGGAGTTCTCTTCTGGATTTACTATGATTTCCAAAAAAGCAGTCCTGGATGCTGGAAAAAACACTGACTTACATTTGCAGCCTTGACTTGGCTCCACAATCTTGGAAACTGGTAATGATAAATCACGTCAACAGCTAAACTCATCCTCTTGAGTTTACAAAGCACCTTTGTTTGCTAGTGTCTCTCTCTCTCTGTCTGTCTCTGTCTTTCTGTGTTTCTTGTTTTAGCTACAGATGTTTTCCAAGCACTTTTCAATCTCTTATCATTTCGTTGGAGCTTTGTAAACATCCTGTAAGCAGTTTGAATAGATATGGTTATGATCATTTTTAATTATGTGTTGGCTTTCGAATTAAATAGATCTTTAATTTTAAAAAAGTCTTTATATTATGAAAAAATTCCAATCGGCCTTTGTTTGGAATCCTAGATTATTTCTTACTAGCTGCATGACCTTTGAGGGGGCAGTTACTTAATCTGTCTGAAACTGGGTTAACAGCAGTACTTATTACATAGGTTTGTTGTGCGGATTAAGTAAGATAATATTTATAGAACACTTATTGTGCCTGGATCACAGTAAACGCTAAAATATAACTATTATTATTTGGTGATTTCCTGACAAAGGAGTGGGGACTAGAACCCCCATATTTTTTTTATTATTATTTTTTTTAGAACCCCCATATTTTGTCATAAACTCTTTTAAGTTGAAGGGCAACCTCAGGATCACTGGTTTTGCTAACACTGGCAGGAAAAGCTTTCAGTTCTGTGAACCTGGGTTTGATGATGTTGGTTTGCATTTGGGGGTTTTAACTCAGGCTCCCTGACTACCGTTCTCCTGGAAGTTTTTTGTTTTTGTTTTGGTTTCTATTGTACTTGGAACTGCTGTTAAGCAGAATCTCGAGCTAAGCCACTTTAAAGAATTAAATTTCTGATGCCATTTTCCAGATTCATATGGGCATTATCTTTGACCATATTTATATTACTACCTATACCCCAGATCATTCCTGAAACATGAAGGAGTTCAAAGGGGTCCTACTTTTTCTACAGACCACAACCTCCTTGAGGACACAGAATGTTTCTTGCCAGGCAGATATCCTTGTACTTGTCCAAGTAGAGGTTTTACTATGTATGATTCCTAAAGAGGATTAATTTTTTAAAAAAACCTTCTTTAAAGCTATTATGGTTACGTAGAGCAAAGATGAAAGCAACAAAAGGTTGTACCACTGCGGTCATCATTGACTTATGACAAGATTCTTCCCTCTAACTCTTTGCTACTCAGAATGCAGCCCTTAGCCCGGCAGCATCAACATCACCTGGGAGGCCATTAGAAATGTAGGATCTCCACCTGACACCGGACCTACTGCGTCAGAATCATCAGATTCTACATTTTAACGAGATTCTCAGGGGAAATCTATGACCAGTAAAGTTTGAGAAATGCTGCTTTAAAACACATGCCCTCAGTTCAGCCCATGGTAAGCCATGCCTGAAGAACACAATGGCAGACTGGCCATGGTCACCAAATTAGTTCCCAGCTATTAACTTACGTGGTTCTAGATCTTGTCTCATTTCATTCTGTTCTGATAACTGCTTATTCTTCTGGCTTTCCATTTACACCAGTATGGTAACCTATTCATATTTAAGTTCTGGAATGCTCGATCCATCTGCTTTGATTCCCATAAGCAGCATGCACTCCTCGTTCTGGAGTGGTTTCACTGAGATTTCTAGTCTTGAACCACCTGTATCTGTCTGTTCTCATGGGCTATTCTCATTTGGCAGTCCCTCAGAACTTCCTGGCCTGGGTCTTAGTCAGAAAAGCCTTTTAAAAATGTCTCATAAGAATTATTTGTGTGTGTGTGTGTATGTGTAGTGCAAATGCAACCAGATATAGTGAGCCTCCATCGAAAAGTAAAAACATTTGTGAGACAATTTACAGATGTGGTGATAACTGTTTTAAGAAATGATGGCTATCCTGTATGGCCTAGACTTTCTTCTTAAATGTGGGTGCTACCTTTGCCATATATAATTTTTATTCAAGATGACTTATATGATTGATGTTTTTATGCTGAATTAACACTCGATTCTGCTTGTCTTAAAACAAATCAAGCCACTGAAGGAAGGATATGATTTTAGAGATTTTTATCTTTTGGGGAGATGGGAGCTTTTGAATTTCTTCTCCATTGAAATTTGTTTTTCTTTTTGTACACAGCAAGATACCAAAGGAAATAAATTCAGTGCAAAAAAAAAAAAATGCAGCATAATGACCTTGGATGTTTTTATCAAATTTTTGGAAATATTCTTCCTCTCTTTTGTAAGGGTTCATACTGAAATAATACCCTTGTCAAAATGTCTAAGCACTCCAATAATAGGTGATGAAGAAATGGTGACAGAGAGAAAATGGGTGTTTTTAGCTCACTAACATAGCATCCAGGCAAAGATTTCCACCCTTACCTGCTCCATGAGAGTAAATACTACAGCGGTCCCCAGACTTTTTGGTACCAGGGACTGTCTTCATGGAAGACAATTTTTCCATGGACCAGGGAGGCAGGGGATGGTTTCAGGATGATTCAAGTGCATTATATTTATTGTGCACTTTATTTCTATTATTATTACATTGTAATATATAATGAAATAATTATACAACTCACCATAGGTTGGGGACCCTGCAAAGTTTAGAACCACAGTCTTAATGAGAGTAAAAATGTGAATGATGTTGCCCACTTTCCCTAAAGGAGAATTTTAAACTTAGTTTTATTAAATATGAGATTTCACCTGTTTTTAACCTTCTCTTTGGTTACCAAGGTTGTTGTTTGAACACTGACAGGAAAAAAGAAAACCTACTAATGATTATTCTATGTTAACATGTGCTAATGAGCTAACAAATATTTTCTTCACTTAGTGAAACTTGGAAACCTGAGAGAGAGAGAGAGAGAATATGGTTTATATTAATGACGGTTTGTATCTTAGTCATTTAATTAGAACTAAGTGATGTCAAATGGTTTAGTGCTCTCATCAAAACTTGCTGATTTCTTGTCCCTTTCCCCCAGTGCAATGATACACGATTATACTAGGATTAAATAAGATAATGAGATAATGAGAGAAAAATACTTGAAACTCTACATTGCCATACAATGCTGTTCTAGTTTGTGAAATTAAATGCACAATCTGATGAAGAAATTTAAACAAATGCCTTATTAGCTGATGATGGCTTAACATAGAAACATTGTGGGTTAAAGTTGCTTTTTGACTGCCACTTACAATGTACAATATTACCCTAAAGAAGTAGGTAATGTGGGGTTTTTTTGCCCCAAGGCACCGCATATAGAGGTTGCTTTTTATTCAGGGCAGCCTGTCTTAGTCCTGACCCCTGGACAGTTACATGGCTGCACCACGCCTGAACTGTACCACGCCTGAACTGAGTCTCCTGATGTTCAATGTGGCACCACCTGAAACCACACCAGGTAGCAGGGGACTGATGAGAAGGCCTGCATTTTCCCATAAGCCTGACTTCTAGGACGCTTCATTAACGAAGCCGTTTCATATTTTTGTTTAAAAATCTTGCTACATTTGACATCTAGAGTTTTCTATTAATAAAATGTGAAAGTAAGTTACAGTTTAAAATTATGCTGTCCAGTATGGTAGCCTCTAGCCATCAACGGCTATAGCATTTGAAATGCTAGAGCATTCAAAATGTGGCTAGTCCAGATCGAGATGTGTTGTTAGTGTAATATACACACCAGATTTTGACCACTTAGAAATAAAAAAAGATTGCAAAAGATTTCATTAATAGTTTTTATGTTAATTAATGTCGAAATGATATTTTAGATATATTGAGTTAAATTAAAATATTATTAAAATTAATTTCACTTTTTAAACATAAGGCTACTAAAAGATTTGTAATTGTATAGGTGGCTTGCATCATATTTCTATTGGATGGTGCTGGTTAAGAAAGTTTCTTTATATACAGTAATATATATGTATATTTTATATATAGAAATATATGGTAATATAGTATTTGTCAGGATTCACTAGAGAAGCAGAACCAATATGAGATTTTCTGTATCTATGTAAAATTTTATACATATTAATTATATACATATATATTTATAATATTTATATTACATATATTTTAAAATTTTATGGACATATAAAATCTTATATACATATAACAATAGATTTATTGTAAGGAGCTAGTTCATGCAATTATGGAGGCCAGCAAGTCTCAAAATCTGCAGGGCAAGTCAGCAAGCTGGAGACCCAGGAAAGCTCGTGGCGTAGTTCTAGTCTGAATCCCAAGGCCTAAGAACTGGGAGAGCTTCTGATGTTAGTTCAAGTCCAAGGGCAGAGGAAGGCCTGTGTCTCAGCTGAACAGTCAGGCAGAGACAGAGAGTGAATTCTCTATTTCTCTGCCTTTTTGTTCTGTTCACTCCGTCAATGGATTGACTAATGCCCACCCACATTGTGTACTGATTCAAATGCTACCTCACAGACATGCCCACAGATAATGTTTAACAAAATGTCTGGGCACCCCATGGCCCAGTCAAACTGACACATAAAATTAACCATCATATATAGAGAGCAGAGAGGGCAAAAGTGGTAAGGAAGTGAAAGAATCTATGGATTGAAAGATAATTATGCTGTTCTAACTCAGGCCAGCAGGAATTATACCACCATATAGTTCTTTTCCTTTCTACTTTTCCATGAGATCAGCGAGGATATGAGTCATGGCTGTAACATGGCAGAACCTTTCTAGTAGAGCCAGAGTCCTTGGAAAGAAACTGTACTGTTCCTTCCATAAGCACATGTTTGAAATTCCCTTTAGCCAGAGAGAAGACACAGGCAACAAATGGAAGGCGTATGCAAGAAGTTTTGATGTGGAGGTGTCCAAACACACCAAACTCACCAGCAAATGTTAGGAGGCAAACCTCTCATCTCAGAATTAAGAGATTAAGAGTGAGCTGGTGGACTTCAGCAGAGCTTGAGAAGGCAGAGGTAGGTGCTTGCATGAGCTGCTTTCCTGTGACTTGATCTTCGTGAACTGACTGGCAAAGCTGCTTTCTTTTCTCACGCTCGTAGCTTTTTGTTTTTTGGTCCATGGTTTCCAGACTCCACATTTTCTCTACTTTTGGAAATGGATACCTTTTCTTGTCTCCTACCTTTTCATATTCTTTTTGTGTTTTTAAGGATTATTGACTGGGTTTCTGTAGTCATACCTGTGTGTCCTTTTAGTCCTCTTGGATAGTCTCCTGGGCAGGATGACATGCATGGATGTGAATATTGCTTCCCAAGAGAAACTTTCCTTGACATCCCCCACTTCACCCTCAATTTAAAGTGAGTCCTGAGTATAATCTCATTTCACCTTTTCCTTTTTTATCATACCTCTTATCACAATTTGTACTGATATATTCATGTGATTATTTGTCATGTCATCACTCCCACTGAGCTATAACCTCTATGAAGATGGGACCTAGGTTTTTTGGTTCTTTGGGTGTTCCAAAAAGTACCTGGTACATATTAAGCAATAGGTAAATATTTGTTGAATGAATGAGTATATGAATGAATTGGTTTAATGTAGCTAGAAACTGCCTTAATGTCACTTTATTTATTGTGACATAAGGTCCATCTTTTTTTCCTTTTATTTTTAGTTGGCACATAATAATTGTGCATATTTATGGGATACAGAGTGATATTTTGATACATGTATATAATGTGTAATGATCAAATGAGGTAATTAGCATACCTATCACCTCAAACATTTATCATTTATCTTGTGAACATTCAAAATCCTCTCTGCAAGCTTTTTGAAAATATACGCTAAATTATTGTTAACCATATTTATCCCACAGTGCTGTGGAACCCTAAAACTTATTCCTCTCATCTGGCTGTGACTTTGTATCTGTTAACCAAATTTTCCTTACCCTCCTCCCTCCTACCCTTCCTAGCCTCTGATAAGCACAGTTCTCCTTTCTACTACTATGAGCTCAATTTTATTTTAGCTCCCACAGATGAGTGAGGCCATGCAGTATTTCTCTTTCTGTGCCTGACTCATTTGACTTATCATATTATAATGTTCTCCAGGCTCATCCATGTCCCTTGAATGACAGGATTTTATTCTTTTTTATGGCTGAATAGTGTTCCATTGTGTATATACGCTACAATAAATTCCATCTTGGCAATCTTTTTTCTGCCGTTTTCTATTTGGAGATAATTTTTACAAAACAAGAAAGGCACAGCACTGGCTGAGTGATCCTGCTATTTCTAGGTCATCAATTAGTTGACACTATCATCTCACATGTTGGCTTGTTCCTTCCTTGTAACTCACCTTAAGAAGCATGTTTCTGTCTGACATTATTCATTCCCAACCACCTCCCCCAGAAATTTCATCTCATTCAGGATTTCAGTCTTTTTTTTTTTTTTTTTGGAGACAGAGTCTCACTCTGTTGCCTGGGCTAGAGTGCTGTGGCATCGGCCTAGCTCACAGCAACCTCAAACTCCTGGGCTCAAGCAATCCTTCTGCCTCAGCCTCCTGAGTAGCTGGGATTACAGGTGCACACCACCTGCCTGGTTATTTTTTTTCTATTTTTTTTTTAGTAGAGACAGGGTCTTGCTCTTGCTCAGGCTTGTCTTGAACTCCTAACCTCAAGCGATCTTCCTGCCTCTGCCTCCCAGAGTGCTAGGATGACAGGTGTGAGCCACCGTGCCTGGCCAGGATTTCAGTCCTTCTGATGGTTACTTTTACTGTTCTAGTGTTCTTTGTGTTCATTATGGGTTGTATTATCGTCCATCTATCTTTTATTCCTTTTTTATTATGTGAAAATTATTATAAATTTATTTTTAAAAACGTAAATACGTCATCTCTCTTGGAAGCCTCATTTTATTTAGAGTCCTTTGCCATGGGACCATACCTTTTTCCCTGGGTGGGGCGTATTTTGTAGTTTTTATGTGCAAGACCAATGTCTAATTGTACAATGTTGCTCCTGATTTGTTTTTTTTAATAAAAAATGATTTCATAAGTGTATTGGTTTTCTATTGTTACTGTAACAAGTTACCACAAAGGTGGTGACTGGAAACAACAAACACTTATATTCTCTTATAGTTCTGGAGGTTGGAAGTTGAAAATCAGTTACACTGGGTCAAAACCAAGGTGTCAGCAGGGCTGTGCTCCCTCTGGATGCTCTACGGGAGAATCTGGTTCTTTGCCTTTTCCAGCTTCCAGTGGCAGCTTGTATTCCAGGGCTTGTGGCCCTTCCAAAGCCAAAAGCACAGCGTTTTGCTTCAGTTGTCACATTGCTACATTGCTGCTTTCTTCTGTGTCATTTTTTTTCTGCCTCTCTCTTACAAGGACAGTTTCCATCTGGATAAGCCAAGATAGTCTCCCTATTCTAAGATCCTTAATTATAATACATCTGCAAAGTCCCCTTTGCCGTATAAGGTAACATTCACAGGTTAAAGGGATTAGGACCTAGGTATCTTGGGAACTATTATTTAACCTACCACAATGAGAAAAACAAAAAACTGAGTTTTAACTTTTATATAATGAAGAAGTTTAAATAGACAAGAAAATCATTCTATAGCATAAATAAACCAAAATAAGTGGTTTATATATTTCAGAAAATTAATAGTGGTTTTCTGTGGTTGGTAAGCTTTATTTGCTTCCTACTTGTTCTCATCTGTATTTTCTAAAATTTCTACATGAATATGTATTTTATTTATAATAAGAAAAACATGAATAATATTTACTATTTAAAACAGTCAGATCAATCAAAAAGATCAATCTCTCTTTAATTAAAATATGGCCTAGAACTAAGCATAAATTTAATCTATATGTGTTGGGGAGGGGATAGAGAGTATTATATAGTACCTCTTTTGGTTAGGTATAATTATACCACTTATCAAGCAGTTATCTTTTTCTTTTGTATGTTTAACTAGAAGAACACTTTGGAGGAGAGAATTATCTTCAATCATTTTTATTCTTATTCCTTAAAGTTTTATAAGAAGACAATTTCAATATTAGCAAATAATAACTTTTTCCTTTCCGATATCCATAACTCTTTTTTTCCTTTTTCTTTATTTATTGCATTGGCAAGAAGTTCCAGGGTAATTTTGAATAATAGTGGTAATACTGGGGAGACTTATTATACTCTTTTATTTAATGAGGCTATTTCTTGTATTTCATCATAATATCTGAAGTATATGAGGGCTGTCCAGAAAGTATCCAGCCATAATTTTCATAATTTTTTATATTACATGGCTGGGTACTTTCCTGACAGCCCTTGTACATACATTAGTAATATAAATATTGTTCATCATGTTAAAAATGAATTTTTTAATTTATAAAGAATTTTTTTTTTCAGGAATAGACATGGAATCTTACTAATGACTTTTCATCATCTATTAAGCTGATTTTAAGGGTTTTCTTCCCCCCACTCCTTGACATAATTGGTAGAATAAATAACCTTAGTAGATTTCCTAAGTTACATCTTACCTGGACATGGATTATCATTCTTTTTCTATGATACTGTATTTTGTTTCAAAGTATGTTTTTAAACATTTTCATCTGTGTTTATAAATAATTTTGTTCCGCAGGCTTTTTGTGTGTATGTGTAATTACTTTTGTTAATATTTATTTATTTACTTTATTCTCAAACATTGAAATAAAGAGAAATATCTGCTTTTTGAAGGTCTGAAAGAATTTTTCCATCGCACCATATGTGCCTATCATTTTTAGAGAGCAATGTTTTGAACACTTTCATTCATGTCATGGTTTTTCATCCATTCAAATTTCCTATTTCTTCTTGGATCAATTTAAATAATTTGCTCTTTCTTAAAATTGTTCCATTTCTTTCACATTTTTAATCTTTTAGTTTAGAGAAAATTTTTCACTGCAAATGTCAATCTCTCCCTTTTCTCCCATTTCATAGGGGAAAGACTGTTCCACTCCTTTGGCTCCTCTGTATTCATCTGCTAGTGGAGGAAGCAGAACCTCTCCCAGTTTTAGCTGCTGCCCTTAAATTGGCCCATTGCATTTTCCAGTGAAATCTTCTGGCTCCTTCAGAGCGCTCCTGTTCGCAGATGCATCTTGTGTCTCTGTGCTTTCTCTTGTGCGGGCGCCAATGAGACGCATATCTTGTCTCCTGTTTATTTGTCTCACCCACTTATATTTAGGGGCTCACAGAGATAACTTGTCATCTAATTTTATTGTAAATGTTGCCTGTGGATTTTGGTTTTGCTGTCTAGTTACTCTGCTTTTATGTGGCGATTGGGGAATATCTAAACACCAGCCCACCACTATTGTCTCCATCTTCCCAGAATCCTCTCTTATGTTAGAAACCTGGCCATTTAATCTTTTTTATACCTCTACCTTTATTATGCTATTTTATGTTTATTCCTTTCTCTTTTTAAAAGTTATTCTATTGTTCTTTTTCTAAATTTTAAATAAAAGATTCATTTATTAATATCCCATCTTTCTTGTTTAATATTGTGGACTCCTTTTGAAAATAGTTTGGGTATTTCATATACATTTTTATATATATTTTTGCATTTTTATTTTAAAAACTAGTTGCAATTATAATTTATATTTTCCCTTTAACAATTGTTTAGTAGAGTGATTTTTTTAATTTTAAGGAACTGGACTTTTCTTTAAAATATTTGTTATTAATTTATAATTTTGTTAAATTATATTCAGGGATACAACTTGTAAAATTTTGGTTTGGGGACTTTGAAATTTTCTCTACATCTTTATGATAAATTATTGTAAGTAATCTATAAGTGTTGGAAAAGAAAGTGTATTTTCTGTTTATATTAAGTTATGCAATTTTATAAATTTGTACATTAAGTCATTTTTATTAGGTTATTAAGTATGAAATGTCCGATTTCCTTAAATACTAAGTTTGACAGTTGTTATCTCTGCTATTTCACTTTTGTTAGAAGTAACCCATGGTGTTGTTAAGAAAACAGACACTGCAAATTGTTTCAGCAGGGCAAAATCTTTACTTCTGATCAGAAGGGCACGTAGCGGCAGCAGACAATCATAGCACTGCAAACAGTGGCCTGAGCGCTGCGATTGAGGGATGCTATGAAGGTGCTGTAGGGGCACCTAGCGGGGACCCTAACCTGCTTTTGGTGGGTCAAACAGGGTATTCCTAATACTCACAACTTTTAACTAGAAGATAAGATGTCACACTTTTTTAGTCTTTTTTACTTAACAGAGAAATCCTCCAGATTTCTTCCAACTTCTTTGTTCTCAAGTAAGACAGAAACGGAGAAAGGCCTCAGAACATTTTATGAGGCTCCACTATTTCGCAGGCATTGTGCCAAGTACTTTACATTATTCATATCTTTTAAATCTCGTAACAACCTTATTTAAGAGGTACTTTCTGCCCATTTCACAGATGAAAAAAACTGAGGATCAGAAAGGTTAAGTAATTTGCCTCTGGTTGTATGACTTGAAAATGCTTCCTATCCGAGCCTGGCCAGCCTCAGAGTCCTTGCCCTTTTCACCATAGGATGCTGAGACTGAGAGTCTGAGTCTTGGAAGGTTCCTAGGTTTGGAAGATAGCACCCCCTAGTTTGCCGCATCAATTACAGGTACAGGAGGTAACTCTTGTCCTCCTGGGAGGTTTATGTGTGTGAAGTGGGGATGGTAATAAGCTTCTCCTATTTTCTATTGTGTCTCACTGAGTTTGTTGCAAAGAATATAGATTGTTTCCTTTTTTTAAAACTGGAAATTTTCCATCATGCTAAGAACTGGAGGAAGAGTTTCATTCCTTTTGTCACCACTTTTCAGGCCACTGATGTTGGTTTTAAGTCCCTGCCTCTTTAGAATAATTTTCTTATTTGTTTCATTCTCAGGTGCATGGGAAAAACATTTCTTTGAGACCTTTCACTGTGACTTCCGAGGGGGAGACCATTTGTGATATATACACTGCTGCTCTCTACCTCCAGTAGGAATAGAAACGGGGCCACAACAGAAATCTTCCCTCCTAGCTGCACAATGAGCTGGGTGACTTCTCTTCCCTGCCCCCCTGGAAATTTCCCTGTGTATTGCCACAGAAAATAGCCTGTTGGTTCATTTCTTTGTCTTGCAGAAGAGCTGATTTTAACCCTGTGGGGCTACTCCCTCCTCTTTGCTGTTATTCCTGTTAACCTGATGGTTTGCAGTAATTAATTTTAATAAGTCTAACAGGGATTTTACCTTCCCTCCTTTGGTAAACATTACCCTGGGCATAAGCATTACATATCTCTCTCTCCTTACCTACATGGCAGGGGAGGCTTGTTGATCAGAAGTGAGAACTTTCACTTCCTTTTACCAAGGACCTTGTGGTGATGTGGTTCCTGGGGCAGTCCCTAAGGAGCAGGCTGCCAGGGTGGTCATGCCTTGGCATGTTGTGGTCGATTCATTGTCGCCCTTGGTGGAGTGAGTAGAAATGGCTGCACTCTTAGTGCAGCTTGGGGACCAGATGGACATCTAACAAAGGCAACAGAGGGTCCCAGGTGCTGCGATGGAGGCTGTGGAGGCTGAGTAGGGCACATAAAAGGAGGGTTGGGTCTGTCTGGGATGGCCAGGAAGGCAGCACCTCTTGGACACATAAGTCTTACTCCAATCTTATGTCATGTCACTAGCATGTCTCCGTCCACATAAGGCAAATGTCTTGTTTTTGTGCTTTAGTTTGTCAAGTACACGGACCCTTTCAAATCCATTTTCTCATTTGAATGATTATAGTAGCCATTTTCCAGACAGTGAGGTAGATATTGAGATGTCAGGTAGTGTGGCGATGGTTTGCACAGCCAGAAAGCAGCAGAGATGGGATTGAAGTGCCAGGGTTCTGACTGCCAGCCGTATCTTTTGGGCCACTTGGAGGACCAAACTCTGTCTCCTGTGTCCCAGGCACCACTCATGGTTCTGAGGACACAGCCGGACTTCGGGCGTGTGGTCGAGGCCTTGTAGGGGTTGACACTCACAAACAACTACACAGTACAGAGGGCTCCCTGCTGTGAGGACAGTGTGGTTGCTGCTGGGGGGCTGTGCAGGTGAGGAGCGAAGGGGGCAGCTGCCAGCTGGGTGATACAGGTTGAGTCCTTTCCCTGGGCTCCCTAATCACTGCACAGAAACGCAGTTCCTTCTTGGGGGCAGGTCTCCCCTCACTTCAGCTCTTCCTCAAATCCAGCCCATCCCACTGGGCAGAGGCCGCTCTGCGTATAGCCACTCTGCTCAGGCCTCCCAACATCCGCCCCATTGTGTCTCTGTTCTGCTAAAATATGCCCTGTTCCCAAAGAGGATCTGAGACTTCAGGATCTGACCCTGGGCAAGGTACTGAACCACTCTGGGCCTCTGTATCCTACCTGGAATGTGGCAAAGTATTACTGCCAGCTCTTGTAACTAAATGATATAAAACACATCAAAGGCTTAGCTTAGGGGCTAGCACAGAGATACCCCACAGACAAGAGAAAACATTAATGTGTGGTCTTGAGAACCACTTAGGCAGCTTGTTAAGCATGTAGGTTCCCAGGCCCATTCTTAAAGATTCTGACTTAGTTATAATAACAGCCAATAATTATCAGGGTCTTACCATGTCCCAGGAGGGCATCATTTCTTAAGTACCTTTCATGAGTTGTCTCCTTTTCTCATCACAGCATCCCACACTTCTGCCACATAGCACTTACACTGTTATTTGGGTAATTATTTGTTTGACATCTGATTTCCCCATTTGATAGTCAGTTCCATGAGGGCATGGCCTATGTCTGCCTTGCAGAATTCTGTATTCTTAGCTTGGTGTGTGCTCAAAGAATATTGAGTGTATGAGTCACCAGGAAGTCAGGGGGCCTGGAGGCTCTTCAGAACTTGGCCGAAAGGGACTGAGGGACAGCTGGGAGGCATGTGATGTGATGCTGCTATGCGGCTTGTTTCCAGGGATCTTCAGTGAGTTCCTCAAAAAGGGCTGGGCAGAACTCTAGCAGCCAGGGCAGGGGAAAACCTGGGAGCTAGGAAGCTGGCCCCTTCCAAGAATGCATTTTTGTAAGTTGGTTTCAGAACAACAAAGTCTATCCCAAGAAAGGGAAACTTCTTTCTTGGTAGAAGTACAAGGTACACTCCTGGTACTTCTTATACTGTGATGGCTAGGGCTGGAAGGAAACTTAGACATGTCCAATGCCCGCAGAGATGGAGCTTGAAACTCAGAGAGGCATAGCAGCTGATCCCCAGGCATACAGCAAGCCGTGGACCGCACCAGATCTCCCAGCTTCCAGTCCGATTCTCATTTCATTACAACATGCTGCACTTTGATTTTGGGCCACTGTTGGAGGTGAAAAGAAATCATTAGAAAATGAATGTTTCCTGAAATATCACCTGCAATTTATTGCACTCAGAATTTCACACTGACAAATAACCTCTTTCTCATTAACATGCAGGCTTCCTACAATTAGCACTCTCATTTGCACTATGTAAACAGCTTCTAACTGTGCCTTTTACCTCTTTGTTCAAACAAAGATTTCTGTTAGCAAAGAAACAAGAAGGAAATTAGTAGCAGGTGAGAGCTTATTTTTAATTATATTGAGATTGACTGTTGTTCTCCAAATCTTCTCTAATTCCCCCAAGATATTTATTTGCAGACCCAAGTTTTCCATCTATTAAAGCAGCAGTCATTTCTGATCTTTATTTACTAAATGAGAACACAAATGGCAGCAGTAGATTTCTGGCTTGGTGCCAAGGGAGGCGGCATGGGATGGGGGATGGTGCTGGATTAAGCCTGGATCCGAGAAGCCTAGCAATCAAAGTGAAGTAGTAAGCACAGAAGATGTTGAAGAGCAACGGTCTGGGCATGTGATGAACTGAGAGTCCCCAAATCAAGGCTCTCTCATGGTAACTCCCAACTTCTACCACCTGAAGTGAAGTTTAGGTTCTTTGGAGGAAGACTTTTAGTTTATCTCCAATGATGAGGAGCTTTGTGTCTGCCAGTGAGGAAGGGACTGGCTTGTAGCATCTTTTGGTCAGAACGTTTCAAAGATTATCTGTTGCAATTTCTCATCAAGGGCAAGAATCCCTTTTGAAACATCTGACAAGTGGTATTCCAGCAGCTGACTGTTTCACTCGTTAACGTCCTCCTTTCTGAAATTTATCTTCCCCTGAATTGACATCTTGTCTCCAACAACTTTTCACATATTGGGAGATCCACATTGTAGGAAGCTAGTCCCTCTTTCACATGACAATCTTATGTCATTATACACATCTAAGAGAGGGTCATGTCCCCTGAGCATGCTCCAGTCTATATGTGCCAAGTTCCATTAGCTATTTTTGATGAGACGTGGTTTCCAGGCCCTTATCGCTCTGGTTGGCTTCTTTTGGACACACTGTAGGTCTGAAAGCCCTGCTGCAATGAGCTGTCAAGAATTGAATACAGTGCGTCAAGCATTTTCTGATCAGTACAAAGTCAAGATAAACCTAAACACCATCTTCTTCCCAGCTGGGGACCTCACCCTGCCCACTGTTCTCTTGCTAGTTTTCCTCTGTTTGAGAAGCACACTAGAATACTCTAGATTTCTTTTTTAAATCTGGAACAGGAAAGCTCTCTTAGATTATGGATTGGTTATCACATTTGAATATATTTCATTTAGCATTTCTGAGCTATTTCCATTAGTTGCTAAATAATTTGCATTTTACAAAACATTTCATTTTACGAAGCACTTTTACAATAACTGCAAGAGAAAGGTAAGGTTAATCCCATTTCACAAATGAAGAAACTAGACCCACGGAGGTAATGACTTATCCAGTGCCATACAGAGTTGGGATTCAAACCCTGGTTCTCTGGCTGAAGGTCCAGGCCTGTTTTTACTACACCACAGCTGGCTTTCCTTATCAGATAATGGGTTGAGAGGGAAAAACTTAATTTTTGGATCAACTGAACAAGGCCTGGGTTCTTCCATGCTCTCCAGTTTAGCATCCCTCTAGGTCCTTCATCTTCTGTCATTTGTCCAAGGAGACAGATTGATGGGAGCCCCGTCATCGCTATGAAGCTGTAAAATGCAGGATTCACTCACATTTATAAGCTGAATGAAGAAGATGACTTTCTGACATTTAAGGTAGAGCTTGAATTTGAATTATTTTCATTGCACTGATTTGTAATTTATGCTCTGACTGCTTCTAGTGCCTTTAATTAGAAGTTACATTTAAAAAAAAATGTTTAATGAAAGGACCCACTAATAGAAAGGGAAAGAACTATACCTAGAAATTTAAGCCGGGAAGAGTTACTATCATCTTTTGGTTTCCCGGTGTCCACGGCAAGAATAGAAACATAATGGGTTACCTAACTCTCCTTTTCTTATAAAAGGAAGCAAACAATTAGTGAGAAGTGACACCGACACCAACTGGGATCTATCACTTTCATCATTATGTAACCATGCTGAACAGCATAATGATCCGTGACTTCAATTTACAATTTCTAAATTGTTGGAGATTCCACTCAGGAGGTCTGGGGTGTGTTCTGAGAATCTGCAGTTTAAAACTGCTCCCCAGATGCTTCTAGCGGTCAACCATATTAGATAACTACTTCTTTTAAACAGCACCTGGGGATGCTTGTTAAAAATGCAGATTTCTGGCTCTGCCCCAGAGATCCATGTGCCTGGGATTCATAGCCTGGCTGGGAGTTTGATCAGAGCAGTAGCTTGTTAGCTAATAATTGGAGCTCTCAGGTGAGCTCTAGAAGGCAGCAGATGTTCTTTATAAGGGCAAGGACGCAGCAGCAGCGACAATGATGTTTTCATTTGACAGAGATTGGCACTTGTAATCTCCCCAAGACAGAGGATCACTCCTCCTTTTCATAGGCCAGTTAGGGTTACCAATAGTCATGGCCCAAATTTCTCTTATTTCGGTTACAGTTTTGGTTCTGATCAGTTTCTCAAGGCATTTGCAGCCTTAGGGGTTGACACCACAAGGCAAAAGAGAAACACTTTTGTCCAGGAAGATTTTGAAGGAGGGTCTCGTCAATCTAGCTGTTGACAGAAGAAGCTGAACGTGGCTTTGGTGCAGTGTTTGATTCTGTATAATACTGTAGTTATACAGTCCCTCTGTACAACTTGATGCCCCTCTGCATAACTCGATAAATTTGCCATTAAAGAGTTATTTAATATTGTGCATCTGAATGCTGAAAAGTGTCTGCACATTAGAATTAATGTCAGTCTTAGACATGATAAATATGATTCTACTAGCTCCTCTGAGAAGCTTCGCTAGGGTACCATTTTATTATCTGCTGTCTCAAAGGCTTAAATCTCTTTTTCTGCCTTCAGTTCATAGGATGAAAACATGTGAAATCACTGGGATTTATATAGGCAGATTTGGCAGCTCTTTCGTTTTTTTTTACTTGGACTGTCAGATATAAATCAACGTTACAGCACTCTTTCCAAGAATGTGTTAGAATGTGCATGTGTTTGGGGAGCAGACATGGTATTTCTATTATAATTTTGTTTGTTAGGTGTGATCTGAATTGTTTGGCTTTGTTTTATAACATTCACAATTTGTGGTTATTTAATTGGTTCTCCTCCATTATCCCCACCAGTGACTGTGAGGTTTGTGTTTTGCCTCCATGTCTTTACTCCTGCCCAGAATCGCCCCCCACCCCCACCCATCTTTTAAGACCTAACTTCTGGTACCACTTTCTCAATAAAGCCTTTTCTGATATTTCTAGTCTATGTCGATCTTTTCTTAAACTTCTTAAAAATTTGTTGCCAGGACCTTATAGTTAACACTTTATTATAGTAATATATTAACATCTGTACCATTCAGTCTAGCACATTATTTTAAACTGCTCTGTTGGCCAACAGTTTCCCATGTGTGTCTTATCTTCCCAATCAGATTTGGAGCCCATGGTGGACACAGTCCCCACTTTGTGTACCTTTTGTACATTATTTCCTCCTGATGTGATGTGTCCAGGGCTTGGCACATGTAGATATTCAAGGTGTGACTATTTTACTTTCTCACCACTGCAGTTGGTAAAGACTGCTATTTGCAAAATCACTTTAAGGACCTGCAAGGATCATTTGATTAAATACTCCATGAAGGCAAGAACCATGTCCTAGTTGTGGCTGCATCTCCAGTGCCTTGAACAGTTGTTGGATTAATTTGTTGAGTGACTTCTTTATTAATATCTAAACCCAATCTTATCTGCATTCATCTCACTTGAACTTTATTTGTAGAAATGGAAAGCAAGGTGTTTATTTCTGTCCAGGGAGAAGATTCTGAAGTTTGAGATGAGTTGCGGCCTGTTATTTTCTTTCCACTTTCTAAGCCCATTCTGCCTCCCTGTTCCATCTCAAAATGAACACAAGAGAGACCAAAGGGAAAGCTCTGATCCTATGCCTTTGTGGGGACACTATCGTCTTTCTTGAAGAAAATTCCAGTAAGTCGTTTGGTTTTGTAGATATCTGTCATCGTTCAGACTTGCCTGTACCCCTAAAGAGTCTGAAATCCTTTTATGTTCTCCCAGTACCTAGAGCCTAACATGAAAAATACCAGCCTACAAAGATTGATTTTTCCAGACAAGGTCAAGTTAAATCCCTGTTAATAGTATCCTAGATATGGAGGAAGAAGCCTAAAGCAATGAGAACAGAGAAAGAAAGGACACTATGTAAACATCTTGCCCTTCAACTTTGGGTAGGGTTAGGGGGAGGAACAGGAACAAGCAGACTTTAAAACCTTCCACTCTTGAGTCTTCATATTAGACATGCAAGTTTGTTACAAGGAAATATGGGAATGTCCCTTCATCAACCATTCAGGCACCAGCATCCATGTCTTCATTACACAATTCCCATCTAGTCATAAGAAGCAGTTCAAGAGAACTATAAGGTCTGATGGCCCTCCTTCCTCTGTTGATGCGGCTCATTTTGCTTTCCAACAAAGAGCATTTAGTGGGGTCAGCTTGTCAAGACTACCTCAGTAAGGAGTCATGGGTCTCTATGGGTCCAGCTCATGTGAGGGCTCTGGTCTTTATTCCAATCAGCTGTGATGAAGGCAGAGGTATTGGTTTCCCTTCAAGTGCATTGGGAGCAAGAGAAAGCGGGAACATTGGTTGGGGTTGCTTCCTTTGGAAGGAGTTTGGCAGAGGCTTGAGGCTTTAGGGATTGGCCTTCCATCTACATAGTCCAAGACCTACTAGAGGTTTGGGGGCAAAAATGGCAGGCCTGAGGCTAGCAGGAGGCAGAAGGAGCAATGGCCCATGTACAGGGAAAAGAGGCCAGCGAAGACTTAGGCAGGGCTTCTTTCAACTGGCCTCAGAGTTATTCAGGGAAGGAATGGGTTTCAGGTAGGATGACCAGAAACTGGGGGGATGTATTCTCTTTACTGGTAAGCAATCCTATTCCACCTTTCCCACCATTTGGGGGTGATTCAGAGGTGATTGCATTCCAGATCAAAGGACTAGAGTTTATTAGAACATTATATTTCTGTCTGTCGATGTGTTATTGACCTACTCCCTATGAGGATTTAAACCGGTTGACAATAGTGACAAGGATGGATAGACAGCTCAAAACCATGACCTGTAGATACTGTTAAAAGTCCTCTTTGTCTTCAAATATATGAAGGCCATTGTGGAGAAGAGGAGTTTGATTTACCTCCATAAAACTTGAGGAGGCATAATGAGAACCGATGTGAAGAAGAGGCAGGGAGGCAGATTTGGGCTCAATAAAAGGAATTACCTAGAATTAAATCTGTTCAAAGATGACCTCATTGACTCAAGGAACAGTTAGTTCCTCATTTCTGGAAGTGTTTGGGCAAAGACTAGTGGCCACTCATTAGGGACACAGGGGAGGAAATTCTCTTTAAAAAGTAACAATGTAAAAGATTGAAGTGTTCAACTTTGTCTTTGGTTTCTACTGCAAAGACTTAGTAAATGATGATGACAAGAGCAGGAATAGACCTTTCTCCTTTCAGGGCCTCAGTTTCCTTCCTTGCACAATGAAAAGGCTGGCTAGGGACCACTGAAGGTCAGGTGGGCTCTGGCATTCTGTGCTATTGCTAACAATCCAGGCAATTTACCATCCAGTTTTGTCCTCATGTTGCTAAGAGCATATCCAGGTGGTGTGTCAGGTTCTTTGAGTACCTTAATTCGTGTCCTTAGGGAGAGGAAAGGGAGAAAGTTCAGCCTTGGTTCCCATAACCTCACATGCCGTGTATCACAGGCCTTGGAGATTTCCTTGGCCGTTTCACATCTCAGTCTTGTCTGTGTGCACCGGAGGCCTCAGTGAAGCCCCAGGAGACATAGTTGCCCAGCACAAGGAAGCTATAAAAGCTTTCAAGGCACAACTGAGGACTAGTTGTGTTCTAATAGTGCTGGGATTTCAACACTGATCATTTGTGTATGTTCCAAAATCGAACTTACAGGAACTCCCTTTCCAAAATGCTACAATCAAGAGGTAGAAATGGATTAAAGAGAAGGCCTAGTCTCTCTTCTTAAAATCTCAGAGCTGGTGGACAACTCAAGCACACATATGCTTATTAAATTTTTTTTTAAAGTTTCTGTAGTAGGGATACCAAAAGAGTCAACTACAGAAATGGAAGATGAGGGGAAAATACAAGCCTTATTCACTCATTCATTTTATCACTATTTGGGTGCTGACAATGTGCAAGTCATTGCCATAAGCACTGCATAAGTCTACTAGGGCTGCCTTAACAAAATACCATGGTAAGTACCCTATATAGGTTCCCATTTTTTATCTTTTATGCTATATTTTTACTGTATCTTTTCCATATTAAAATACGTTTAGGTACACAAATACTTACCATTGTGTTCCAATTGCCTACAGTATTCAGTACAGTAACATGCTATACAGGTTTGTAGCCCAGGAGCAACAGGCTATACCATATAGCCTAGGTGGGTAGTAGGCTTTACCATCTAGGTTTAAGTACCCTCTATGATATTCGCACAACAATGAAATCACCTACTGATGCATTTCTCATAATAGATCCCCATCATTAAGCAATGCATGATTATGTATACATAGATATACTATTTATACACATATATATGGCACATATATATTGTATATACATATTGCACACAGAAAAAATACTTGAAGGAAATGCACCAAATTATTAACAGAAGCCCTTCGCTAATAGATTATTTATTGAGCACCTACAATATACTAGGCCTTGTGCTACTCATTAGATATGGTGAGAAAAGTGGACCTTAGTGGATGCCCTCATAGTTACAGTTCAGCACTAAGTTTAAAGACACTTGGGAAGCAATCTGAGTACAGACTCCATCTGGTCTTTTGCAGTTGACCGAGTCCTTGCCTTCAATCATCATGTTACTGTTCTGTAGGAATAAAGTAACATGCCCCAAATTACCACCTAGAAAGCACCAGAGCCAGGACTCTAGACTTTGTAAAAAGAGTATTCTTAGGCTGTGCCAAATCTATTAAAAATATTTTTCTTTCTTAAATTGTAAGTTAACCTTAGCTTACTATAACTTTTTTACTTTATAAACTTTTAGATTTCTTTAAATTTTTGACTCTTTTATAATAGCACTTAGCTAAAAGCACAAACACATTGTATGGCTGTACAAAAATATTTTCTTTCTTTATATCCTTATTCTATAAGCTTTTTTCTATTGATATTTTTAAATTTTTTAATTTTTTTTATTTTTTTAATTGTAATTTACATGTCATGTCTTTACTCCATTTTAAGTGTACAATTAAATGGTTATTAGTAAATTTACCAAGTTGTACAGCTATTCACATAAATCAGTTTTAGAGGATTTCCCACCCGCCATTGAGACCCCTAATACCCATCCCCAAATACACGTCAAGCATGTCCCTCCCCTTCACAAAATTTTTAATTTTTGATTTTTTACTTTCTAAACTTTTTTGTCAACAATGAAGACACATACACACACACTAGCCTAGGCCTACACAGTGTCAGGATCATTGAGACATCACTAGGTGATAGGAATTTTTTAGCTCCATTATAATCTTAGGGGACTACCATTCTATATGTGATCCATCATTGACCAAAATGTTGTTATGTGGCACATGCCTGTATATTCATATACAATATATTAAATTTTTAAAAAATTATATTAATTTTTTTCTTCTCTGTTTTCTCTTTTTTCGCTTAAACTGATTATATCCTAAACATTTTCCCAAGACAGTAGAAATTCTTAAGAAAAGAAGCTGTTGTTTGGGAATTATAACTGGTACTCTGGGAATTGTGCACAATCTTTCTCCCCTTAGGGGTGGGGAACCTGTGGCCTTTTGATTTCAAGATTGTTCTTTTTTAAGCACCAAAGGAGGCAAGAAAATCTTCATCTTTTTCTGCTGCTCCCCTTTTAATAAAAGGATCTGTTCTGCAAAATTTGGGTTCAGTCAAAAGGCTGCACTTAAGGACCTAGATGGCCATATGTAGCCTTAGGGTGTGGCTAAGGGGATACTGTGCTTGGCAATGACCCCCTTCACGCGTGTGGCTGCAGAAAGCAGGTGGTAACTGCTGCTTTATTGGCTAAAACAGCTTACAAAGACCAGGCTGGTTTAATCAATCCTGAAGATTTCTTAGGAAGCCAGAGACTAGGATATTAAATAATTCCTGCTAGATTCATACTTGGTTACTAAATAATTCTTACTTCCTGAAATGACTGTCTTCTGATTCACTTCACTAAGAGTTTTACAGACAACAGAAACTCAATATGTCTAAAACTTCTTCCCCTGTGTTATTAAAATCATTTAAGAGCATCACCATTGTCTCAATCACTCAAGTGACAAACTTTGGGTTTTCCTTTGGCTTATCCCTCCACATTGCGTTCTCCGTTAACCGTGACCCATTCCTTGCTCAGACCTTCATTATTCCTCTGGGGATTATTGCAGCATCCTCCCGATAGGGTTCATTATTTTCTGCTTCACCCACTTCTGATTCATTCTCTACATTCTAGTGAGTTTTTTCCTCCCCAGTGCAGATTTAAACATATTGCTTTTTAATTTTCTGCTCAAAATCCTTTTGAAGGATTTCCTTGCCATTGACCAGGGTTCTCCGTCTTTACTATGGCATTCAGAGCACTGGACTCCAACTGACATTTCCAGTTTCTTTTTCTGGTATAAAATATTTTATAGTAAATTTTTAGAAAGAGTATTGTCATCATCACAGACAGACAGATAGGGGCCAAATCCTGGCTCTGCTCCTTTTAGCTGGCCACTTTTGGTATGTTACTTTACCCCAAAGCAGCAACATGGTGGTTGAGGGCAAGGACTCAAGAGCCCCTCCACCTGGCTTCCCCTCTTACTGGTGGCAAGACCCTGGATCAATGACTTAAACACTGTATACCTCAGGTTTCTCATCTTGAAAATGGGCTTTTCACCAGTATAGTTGAATTGTTTTGAGAATTAAATGAATTAATCCAACGTAGAGTTCTTAGAACAGTGCCTAATACTTAGTAAGTGCTAGCTAGGTTTTTGCTGTTATTATATGAGACCTTGTTTCCACATCTGTAAAATGGGGATAGTATTACCCACTTATTGCACGGGGGTATTTTGTAATTATATAAAATGATGTAAGATTACCCAGGTGAAATCACCTAGGATAACCTCTGGTACAGAGTAGATGTTCAGTTCTCTTCATGTTCCAAACCTAGCCCTAGACTCGATTTCTGCCTCTTGGGTGCTTCCGTAGCCTTTTATATATAGTATTAATATAGCACTGGTCACTCTATATTATAATTATAAATATATTCTCTCTATATATATAGGATATGTGTGTGTATATCCATATATATATGTGTGTATGTGTATACCAAACTGTTAGCTTCTTCTTGAGGGAGGGGGCTGCGTATTATTACTTTCCAGATCACTAACTCCTGCCCCAGTCCCAGGTGCCAATGGTGACGCAGTATAGGTAGTGATTATGAATGCAGACTCGTGAGACAGAGGAGCTGGGTCTAAATCTCAGCCCTGCCTCTTACTAGCTTTAGGATTTTGGGCAGAAACTTACCCTCTCTGCTAATACTACCCTCCACATAGGATTGGTTAAGGAGCGGTCAAGGTAATCAGACATAAAGCGCAATGACTTGATCATAATAGTAGCTCAATACATGTCATCTGATAATCATAATTTATAGACATTTGTTAACCTTGATCATGATCTTAGGAATGCATAAGTTTCAATACACTGATCTTCTTTAAAAAATATTTTGGTCTTTTTTCCTTTAGAATATGATATACATGGATGCAATCTATGAATTTATTGTTTAAGTTTCAGTTACTGGCCTTTACTTCTTCTAGAAAGTTGAGCTAAAAGGTAAGAACAGAAATGGGAAGTTCTATAACAAAGAGTAGCGTGAGGGTATCTTCCCTATTTTCACTAATAAATAAGACAGACCATCCCTGTGATAAGGGAACAACCTTTTCTATCACGTCTTCATTGAAACTGAAGAAACGAAAGGACCAGTGACGGAGATGGGTGATGTCACCCTTTCATCTGCATCCCTGAAATACCACTTCCTCTTGGTGGGGTCATGAGAACCAGCACAGCAATGCAACTCGGTCCCTCACGGAGGGGCTGTCTGCTCTTCAGACACTCACTTGCAATGAAAGAGCATCATTGCGAAACCCAGCTACCTGCTCCTAGTGAAAAATGGACATAACGTGGAGAAACACTTAAGACCTCGGCAGAAGGGCTATTATTTTGCAGACAAATTGTCTAAGAGGGCTAGTATTTTATGCTGCTACCCTCCCCGTCACTATCACACAGAGACATTTCACTTCCATTCTGCAAAAATAAATTTTGTGTGTCAGATTTATGCTAGGCATTGTTCTAGATGCTGTGGGAGGTCACTGTGGGCAAATGCGCAGCTTTCTCTGATCTAGTAATGCCCTCAAGAAAAGTTATAATCTAGTGGCAAGGTAGAAGTGTTATAAAGCCACTGATACTCTGTAAAATAATGTACAATAAACCAGTGAAGGGTAAGCAAAGACCCATGGGACTCGAGGAGGAAGGCAATTAACGTTTGTTAAGCAGCTGCTAGGTATAAATCCAGAAGAAACAGATCACTATGTTGAAGAGATACCTGCACTCCCATGTTCTCTTCAGCATTATTCACAATGGCCAAGATATGAAATCAAGCTAAGGGTCCACCAATGGATGAATGAATACAGAAAAATGGTGTATGTACACAGTGGGATACTATTCAGCCTTGCAAAAGAAGGAAATCTTGCCATTTGCGGTAACATGGAAGAAGCCAGAGGACATTATCTTAAATGAAGTAAGCCAGACACTAAAGATAAATCCTGCATGATCTCATGTATATGTGGAATCTAAAAAAGTTGAACTCATAGAAACAGAGAGTAAAATGGTGGTTATCAGAGGCTGGAGAATGGGAGGATTGAGGAGCAATTGGTCAAAGGACACAAAATTTTAGTTAGAAGGAGTAAGTTCAAGAGATCTATTGTACATCATGGTTACTACAGTTAATACTGTAACAGTATATTGAATACTTCAAAATTGCTAAGAGAGTTGATTTTAAGTGTTCTCACCACAGAAAAATGACAAGTAAGTGAGGTAATGCATATGTTAATTAGCTTAATTTAGCTGTTCCACAACATATACATATATCAAAACATCATGCCATACACTTCAATATATACAATTCTTACTTGTAAATTAAAATCAAAAGAAACGGAAGCACCTATGTGGCACATGCTATGTTGGGGATTTTACCCATTTTATTATTTCTTCAACAGAAAAATCAAATGAGGTCAGTATTTCTCAATTAGTTAAGTTGAATCTCAGAGAGTTTAAGTCATTTGCCTATGTCACACGTGAGCAGTAGTCAAGGTGGCATTCAGATACAAGGCTGTTTGATGCCAGAGTCTTGACAGTTTCCATTTCACTAGAGGTACTAGGAGACAGCTCTTGACTGGGGCTTGGGAAAATTTCAAAAGTTGGAACAAAGGGGAGTAGAGGGAACTTGAAGAGAAGGCTTTTTGCCCTGAGGAAAGGATGGTGTGTCATGAGAGAACTCGACCCCTGTCCCATCCACATCTTCCACTCTGCCATCAGACAAATCCTGCACACTTTCTATGAGATGGGCCTTGTGCTCATTGTTTAGAGATATAGGTACATAAGACAAAAATCCATGACCTCACACATGTAAGTGAAAATGTACCCTGCTACACTTGCAAGCAACATGTACTATACTCAATGTGTAATGTGGCATTGGTGTGTAATGAATCGTTGTCATTTTATCTAAAAGAGAATGATTGAGAACGTGAACTGTCATGAAAGGGCACCGGACTAGAATTCAGAAGCTCTGAGCCTAGTCTTGACTCTACTATTTCCTGACTTTGAGCAAGTCACATCTGTTCTCTGGACTTGAGCTTCTTCCTAGGAGGAGTGAAGGTTTACTTTACATGATTGTGGAACATCTTCCTTCTGGCTCAAAGCAACACCTGAGGAGCTTTGCTAAGTTGATTCTGTTCTAACAGTTTCTTTCTTCTCTTTTGAGTATTCTCCCTCATTTCCCCTAGGACAGTGAATGCTGAATCCTGGGAGCATTTGTTGCAAACCTCCAGCCTGCCTAAGAGTGAGGGAGCAGGTGAGGAGGGGCGGGGGAGCCAAGCGTAGGCACAGGCTCTGAACATGAAGGTGGAGTTGAACACCTGCTCAAGGCAGTAAGCATTCTTCTCAGCCATCAGCTGACTGTGGCTGGGGAACCGCAGACTGGAAGAGCTCTACTAAGCTGTGAGCTGGAGGTGACACCATGGGCCTGCATTATTCACCCAGCTACCAACTGTGTACACAAAATATGACTGGTAAATTCTGGATAATTGGCCATTCCTGGGTAAAATTTAAAAATCACCATGTCATTGTGTTTCAGCACAGTAGAGACAACAAAAGGTGAAAAATTGATTCATTTGGGGCTAAATTTGAGCATTTAGGTCACTTATTATCACTGAATCCCTAATTTTTTTCTTTCTGTGCTCATAATAAATGTCAGCTTGCTCTTGGACTATTAAGTACACAAACTGAATAATCTCTTCCCAGATACTCTGTTGGAAGGTTGGTGACCTGGGAATCCTTGTGCTTTGACAGAATTTAAAATCCTTGAGTCCAGTCTTACCTCTGACACTAACTCTCCATATCTTTTTAGGCAAGCCTCCTTGTGCCTGAGTTCGCTCATTGGTAAGATGAGGAAGTTACACAAAATCTGTGGTTTCATTCATTAGCTTTAATTACCCTTTTCTTTCCATCGACTCTACATTTTGAAACATTCTCACTCTCAAAAAATTGCATTTGTTAAGTAATAATTAATCTATTTTTCCCCAGTGTTGTCATTTATTGTAGATGTATATAATTTCTAGTCAGAAGTTCTGATCACAGTAAGGTACCCAGTGTGACCACACTGAGATGATATCATTCCAGACATAAGAGAAGAAACGTGATATTTTACCTCACTTGGGTAGACTTACCTCCGGAAAACTTGTAATTTCTGGAAAGACGTTGAAAGATTGAGAAAAGCTGGAGGAACCAAACTGCCAAAAGCACAGGCAGACCTGGGTTTAGACCCTCATTTTACCGTTACGTGGCTGTGTGACCTTGGGAAAATTGCTTAAGTTCTCTGTATCTCATTATTTTCATTTATAAAATGGAGATAATCATGGAATTGTATTTACCCTGCCTATCTCACGAAATTTTTTCCCCTAAGAGTTAAATTAAATAATACACTTGTAAATTTGTTCAAAACTGCAAAATTTGAAACAAATACACATCATTCCTAGTATTATAAATATTCTGATTCCATATATTGTTAGAATGTTCGATTGCAACTGACAGCTTCTCAGACTTAGAGCCCACCATCCCTCCTGTTACAGGTATGAAATGATTTGCCCCATCTATGCCATCTCCTTCTTTCCCTTATTCACAAAAGCAATTATTTTATTAAATATTATTATTGTGGTAAAATACACATAACACTTACTATCTTAACTAACCATTTAAAGTATACAGTGCAGTGCCATTAGTATAGTCACATAATTAGACAACCATCACCAGCTTCTAGTTGCAGAATATTTTCATCACCCTCAAAGAAAACCCCATACTCATTAAATCATTGCTGTTCATTCCACCATCTCCTCCCCTTACAGCCACTGGCAAACACTAATGTACTTTGTGCCTCGATGGATTTACCTCTTCTAGACATTGCCTATAAATGGGATCATACAATATGTGGCCTTTTGTGTCTGCCTTCTTTCTCTTAGCGTAACATTTCCAACCTTCATCCATGATGCAGCCTATGTCAGTACTTCATTCCTTTTTCTGACTGAATAATATCCCTTGTATGGATAGACCGCACAAAGTGGATTTGTAGATTATTGCTTCCTTTGAAACTGTGAGGACACCCAAATATGCTCTTCTCCCCACACAACTGCATATAATCTCAACGCATCAATAGATACCTCCAAGCCTGTTAATGTACCCCAGACTGCGATCTCTTGCTCAAATAAGGGACCTTTTTCTGAATTCTCCCATTCATTGATTCATTCTGAGCATTCATTCATAATACTAATTTTGTGCAAGGTGCTCTTCTATGCTTTGGGGAGGGGGCAATAAAAGTGATAAAAAAGTAGACACTCATGAAGCTTTCTCTCTAGTGGTGGGAGAAAGGAAGCAAATAAATCACATGAAACGTAAGAAGGCAAAAAGTGCTTCATTCCAGAAGACACTTTAGCAAAGAGCTCTAGATAGTGTTCGCTTTTACTCTTATGGGGAAATTCCATTTTTAGATTATGAAATGAGAATTCAGGTGGACATGTGGATTTTTCTCAAGTTTTCCTCCCCAAAAGTCTAAAATGTACTATGTTTCATCGTCATTTAGAACACAGGCTTAGGAATCAGATTCTATCCTTGCCACGAAATATCCATGGGTTTTTCAGAAAGTGAGTTACCTCTTTTTACAGCTTTTTCATCTGTAAAATGGTAATAATAATAATCCTATCTATTTTATCCTTTCTACAACCCTATTTAATGAAATAAAGTATGTAAAACACCTAAGACACTTCCTGAAATATAGGTTTTGCTCAGTAAATGGTGGATCATTTTATTTGTTTACAGAACACATGCTGATTGCTATTCTCTCCTGAAACAAAATCCTTTTGCATGTTGCTTAACCTTAACCATGGGGAAAAAGGAAGTGTTCTGTCACATGTGTTATTTTAGCCAGAAAAAGAAGGAAGTGGGACGGTGTGTTTCGGGGCTGGGAGAGAAAGAGCTGAGCCTTTTCAGCCCCACAGATACAAACTGGTTGATGTCTCACGTCTCTGTCTCTGTTTTAAGAATCATTCTAGACTTCCTGGGATTTGAGTTCTTGGTGTCTTGTTTTGGTCTTAAGACAAAATCACCTTTACCCAGCTGCGTCCCTCTGTTCTTTCAGGTCTCATCTTCAAAAAATCCTTCCCTGGCCTTGTTTCCACCTCTTCCTCCCCAACCCTGTCACTCAACCCTCCTTACCCTTCTTTCATTTTCTTCATTGCACTGAATGCAACTTTTGATCCTTAGTGCATAAAACAGTGCTAGGCGCTAGCACACACTCAAGAAAATATTTATTGGACAGGCAAATATATTGAAAAATCTCAGAATTCATGAATTTTTTACTTCCTGCCCACTTGATGTTCGGTGTGAGTCAATGACTTACTTTGACCAATGAACTGTGTGAGGGAAGGTGATGATATATCTCTCTTGGGTAGAAGCTTAAAGAGCCAGCTCATGTTATTGCCTTCTCTCCCCTTCTGTTGGGCAACTAGCAATGTGGGAGACTGTGGCTGCACTGTCATCTTGGGTCCCAGAGTGACTACAATGAATGGAGCTTCCCCCGATTTCATGTGATGGGTATGTTTATGAGCAAGAAATAAACTTCATTATTTTAAGCCTCAGAGCCTTGTGGGTTATTTGTTACTGCAGCATAACCTAGACTCTCCTGACGGATACAAGTGCCAATCTTATAAGTTCATTTTCTTACTCTCTTTTTCCAAAACACAGATCTGGTATCATTTAACTTCAAATAAAAAGTCCATTAGAAAAAAATGGATGTGGTATTGTAGTAGTATCTTAGGCCATATCTAATTTATTCATAACAAGTCTACATGACAACCACTGGTCAGCTCCGACTTCATACACTACACTTTAGTGCTGGAAAAAGAGACTAAGTTTCAAAAGTCATTTCCTTCAGGGAGCAGAGGTCTCTCTCTATGAGACTTCCCTACCCCACCCCACCCACCCCAACTCTAGGCCCTACACCATTTGTTTTTTCTTAGTCTCCACTGCAATGACAAAATCTTCACAGTCTCTGGCCAACTTTACCTCTTTCATGTTCATAGCATAAACAATTATTTTAATGCTCAATTAAAACTGGATTAACTATTTGAAATTTTGCTATACTAGAGAAAAAACCAAAATATTTTGTGTAAGAGGACTTTGGTTCAAGTATCCACTTACCATCTCCATGATCTTGGCTAAGTTGCTTAACTTTTCTGAGCCAAAAGATCCTAGTTATAAAATTGGGATGACAATGTGAGTCTTACCAAAATTCTTGCAGCCAGATATGTTTTGGAATTCAAAATTTTTTGGATTTTAGGAAGGTAATATGTTGCATAACATGTGTAGATTAAAATAAGTCCTGCGGGACTGGGGACAGCCTTCTAAAAGGAACCATTATTTCTGCAGCAAAATGTATCAATATTCAAGTAAATGGGAATAGATACTATGAAGAGGTTTTGTCATTATATGAGTTCATTCTCCCAGAACTTTCGGTTTTTAGAGTTTTTACAAAATTATGGAAGAGATATCATGGACCTGTACCTATTTTTCAGGTTGTTATAATGGATAAATGAAATAATATGTATAAAAGACATTGTGTATGTCACCATAAAAATGAGAATCATTATATCTGTACAGCACAGAATTGGTAGCTCATTGAATAACATTCAACATAACATTCAACAATAACAATAGTATTTGGTGAGCATCTACTATGTGCTAGTCATTGTTCTAGGTGCTGTTCATCAATGAATCAAGGATCTATTTCTTCTTTTCAACCTCTTTCCCAGAGGATATATTTGCTTCTATGCAATCCTTTTGTTTTAGTCCATTTGGGCTGCTATAACAAAATACCTTAGACTGGGCAATTTGTAAACAAGAGAAATTCATTGTTCAGAGGTCTAGAGGCTGGAAAGTCCAAAATTAAGATGCCAGAAGATTTGGTGCCTGGTGAGGGCTCATAGGTGGTGCCTTCTGGCTGCATCCTTACATGGAGGAAGGGGTGAGCAATCTCCCTCAAGCCTCTTTTATAAGGGCACTTATCCCATTCCTGAGGGCTTCATCCTCATGACCTAATCACTTCCAAAAGGCCCCACCTTCTAATACTATTGCTTTGTGAATTAGATTTCAACAGTGAATTTTGGAGGGGACACAAACATTGGAACCATAGTACCTTTCCCACATGTGTGCACACAGTCAGTCTTTTGATAGTTTCTTAGGTTTATTAAGATACTTCATTATTTGGGGCTTTAAAAAATATCTCAGATAAATTAATTTTTCTACTTTTCAGAACAAGTTAGTCCTAGAAGGTCTTCCAGTGAGTCATGTTGTGAGCAGGAAATCTGGCACTGAGGCATAATTAACATTCGGGTTGCCCCCAGTTTCTATGGAGATGAGTCTAGCCCCTCAGGGGAGCAGTGATGGATGTGTAATCTCCAAGATAAGTAACTGACAGGTAAGAAATTTTTCTTCTCATATGCATTAATTATTCACATTCATTATTCATCAAACACTGTGAATTTCTATTTAGAAATTGGACCAAATAGTTAGAGAAATGCTCTCTGGCCTACTTCATATGATGAAGTTCTTCCAGGGGACTGCTAAGCATCTGAGTAGCTCTGCTGTCTGGTCTAGTTTAATGGCAAGTGTTTGTTTAATGTCACCAGATGATGGAATAAATGCTAAACACTTTGTGGAGTAGATTAGCACAAACTTTTGGGGGCTTCAACCTGCCCAGTCATTGATATTTTCTTATTATTGTTTCTTCCCTCTAGAATGTAAGCTTAGTAAGAACCCAGAGCTTGCCTGTCTTGTTCATGACTGCATTCCCAGCCCCTGTAACAGATACTTGGTAAACATTTTTTGAATGAAAGAATTAATGAATGGGGTTTGGGTCTGGGAATGGCAGAGCCCATCAGAGGGGATGCATATATGAACTGTCATATATGATCCAGCCCCGGTTCTTTCAGAAGGCTTGCTGTCCACACACTCCCCTGGCTGAGAGATAACATACAATGAGGAATAGAGAGAAGGTTGTTGGGGAAAGACCCTTAGCCCATTCCATGATAAGCACCTCTTGGCACACTCTTTAAAGCATTTCTTATTGCAAACACTGCCCTTTAATCAGTTCATCAAAACCTAGACCTGTCTTTTGCCTGAAGTAGATCCCAGAACCCTGGTTAGTCAGGAACTACCTGCCTCAACAGGCCAGGCTATGAAACGACACACAGTGTCTGGTCCCAGTACCCAGCCTTGGCCCATAGCCAATTCTGTGAGAATTAATTTGAAAAAAAAAAAAAAAAGAATTCACTGAATGCCTATTTGTCCAAGGACCAATTTGCCAAAAATGTGCTTTCTAGGATCGATGTAAAAAGTTGATAAATGTGTTCTGGGTGATGGTTTCACAATCCTTTGAGAAGTTTTCCAAAAGTTTCTTTTTCCTCCATATTAATCTTAATTTCATCAGAGCTATCTCGCCATGGCACGTCAATGTTTCGTGTTTTGTAAGTTTTTTCAATCCGTGGCTTTTCGGCATGAGGATTCTTCTTTTGTATTTAAATTAGGCGTTGCGCATGTCTCAAATGTCAAGGACATTATAACAGAGAATGTGTCTCTTGTCTAACATACTCTAAATCCAGTTTATTGCCTAAATACTTGTTAACTCGTTCAAACAAATGAATGTTTTGTTTGGGTTTTGAGAAAACCCCAAAATGTTTCAGGATCTAAATTACTAAATGCGTAAGAAATTGATGTTCAGTCCCCCTGGGCTAATAGGGCTAAGTGGCTGAAGAGAAATAGTTGCAAGAAAGCTAAAAACTAATTGTACTTCTTAATAGCACATCCTTTCATTCATTAATTAATTCAACATGGTGAGTCCCTTTTCCATGCCAGGCTGCATTCTAAGAACTCACAATATGAGTTCCTAGAAAAATAAGGCATGGTTCCTAATGTAGGTAGAGACCAGTCTTGTTATTTTGGACTCTCTTTGTAAGATGGAGGGTCCATTCTCTTGAATTCATTGACTTTTTTTTTTTTTTGTATTTATTCTTTTAGCCCATTCTACCTTCTACTTTAACAAGTATAATCTGTGTGTCTTAACAATATTGATTTGACCTTCAGGGTCTATTTTAATTCTCATGAGTATGCTCTTTCTCATCATGTAAATGCTCACTGTATATCTTTAGAGAATTCTGTTTTAACCTCTCAGCCTCCTTCTGCCTTGGCATCCCTATTCCTTCAGAGGCCACACGAATCTGAAGACTGGTATTCAAGTCCTGCTCTCTCACTTATCAACTGTGAATGTAGAAAGTCATCTGACCTGTGGACACTCAGCCTCTGCATCTGTTAAGGGGGCTACCGAAGTCTTGCTCACAGTGTTATTGCAAGTCCGATGGAGCTGAGAGGAATGTGTGGATGATAAAGCACTAATGTGAGAGATTATAATAGATTAATTAGTTCACTATAGGTTCTGATGCAGCAAATAAGACAAGCACCATGGGAACACAAATGAGAAAGCAATTAGGGAAATCAACAAGATTTTGCAAAGCAGCTACGGTGAACTTGGCCTTGAGAATAGGGTTTTCTAGGTGAAGAAGAACATCCCAGGCAGAGGAAACAGCATAGGCAAAGACTCAGAGGCACCAGAGAGCCCTGTGTATTTGGCAAAGAATGAACAGGAGTTGTTATAGATTAGGTGAGAAGTCATTAGTGTTGATAAATTAGGCAGAGGCCAATTCTTGTATGGTTTTGTAAACCATACTAAAGAGTTCAAGATGAATTTAAGGAGCCAATGAAATATATCATTCATTTTATGCATAATTTTTTTTGTGTGAGCCAATGTGTGCAGAGCACTGTTGTCAGCACTTGTACTGGGGAAGAATGGGAAGAATAATGGCAAGAATAATAGAAAGAACATCCACATGCCCACCACCCAACTGAAGCAACAGAAATTGCCAATCCTCTGTAAGTCTCTGCATTCCCTCTCCTCAATGGAATCCTCCTTGTTCTCCAAGAGTAACCCAAAGTCTTAAGATTTGTGTTTGGCATTTTCTTGTTTTTCATTCAGATGTAAGGAAACAGGCTCAAGAAATATGTGCTGAGTAGATAAATAAAAATATATGCCCCCGTGTGGGTGGTCTCTGGAGTTCATTCTTGGAGATATTGCTTCTACTTCTGTTATATTAATGTTCTCAGTCTGTCTTCCTCAGTTTTCTTGGTTTTTATATGCTGGTGCGTGTCTGTATGAAGTTGTTCTATTTACTATCAAAGTAACTTTATAAAAATTACTGTCAGAACCGCTTTTCTTTAACATGGCAACTATTTATAATTTCTATCTGTTCTTTCCATCTTTATCCACATGTAAGTGGAATAACCGTAATTGTAGACATCTTGCAATTTGTGCTTGAGTTTTCCACTTCATACTATTTTGTAGGTTTTATATTTCTAGATAGTTTTGTGTTAATTACTTTTATGATTGTACAATATTCTATCAAGCAAACATACTATAATTTGTTTTGTCATAATTAAATTGCTGGTTATTCACGCTGCTTCCCATTTTAAATGTTACAAGTAACATTGCTATAACAACCTTTTTACTTATAAGATTTTTTTTTGTTTTGAATTATTTCCTTAGGATATATTTTCATGAATGAGATTATTCAGTCAAAGGCATGATGAATTTTGTTGTTCTTGTTACCCAAGGGGCTTGCTTTATATAAAAAAATTATTTATTTTATGATTACAAAAGTAATTCATGCTCATTACAGAACATATGGGAGATACAGACATGTATGAGAAAACAAAAAATCTCCCATAATCTTTCCCCACAAAGATAGCCATCATTAACTTTTAAAGAAATTACCTTAAATTGCTAATCCATTAACATTTTGATATATTTCTTTCAACTTTCATCAAATTGGCATTGTGTATTGTTTTGTAGCCTTCTTTTTAAACTTGATCATCAGCTTTTCCCATGTCACTAAATATTTTTCAAACAAGCGATATTTTTTCATGGCCACATAATGCTGTGTTGTGTGGATGGCCATCAGTCTCTTATTATTGGACTTCTTATTATTGGAATAAATAATGTTGTAAGTGAACATACTTATGTAAACCTTCATGAGAATTTTGATTGTTTTCTTAGCACAAATGTTTGGAAGTAAAACACTGAATGAAGGATACAAAAATTGTCAGTTTTTGATCCACGCAGAAATCATGCTTCTTGACTTATAATACTCCTTTGCCACCTGTATTTGTGTCCTACTGCTGCTATCGCAAATTACCACAAATCTAGTGGCTTAAACAATACAAATATTGTTATTGCACAGTTCTGGAGGTCAGAAGTCCAAAATGGATCTCACTGGGTTAAAATCAAAGTGTCATCTGGGTCGTGTTCCCTCCAAAGGCTCTAGGAAGGATCCATGTCATGCCTTTTCTAGCTACTAGAAGCTGCCCTCTTGGCTCATGGCTCCCTTCTTCTGTTTTCAAAGCCAGCAATGTTGGGCTAAGTTCTCCTCACATTGTCAGCTCTCTGGCTCTGTCTCTCTCTTCACCTACCCCTTCCACTTTTAAGGACCTTTATGATTACATTGGACATCCAGTGTTTATCACACGCCCAGATACAACACACATGCATGGAAGACATTAGACCCATGATGTGGTAGCATCATCAGTACAAATGGACACCGGGCTGTGAGTTCTGTTGCTGTTCTTGGGCTTGGGCAGTTCACTCAGTTCCATTCCATCCCATTCAACTGGCATTTATAGCATCCCTGTGACATGTCAGGCCCTAGGAAACATGCTGATGACACAAAGAAGAGGAACACAAAATCCCTACTCTCAAATAATCCTCAAAATGTACCACTCGTAAACCTTAGGCTTTCGTCTATAAAATAGTAACAGTAACTGTGTAAATCCCACTGGGTTGTTGTGAAGGTAATATCAGATAAAGCATATGCAAAGCACATTGTAAAGAGCAATTCACATGTATGGAGTTCTTGCTATTTTAAATGTTTAACAGTTGTTTTCCTGAAAAGACAAGGCAGCTTAAGAAGACGATGCATCTTGATAAACTTTTCCTCCATCTTCTGTAAGTATAATTTGTGGTATGATAACCACACCATTGTCTGAGAACCTCTGCATGTTTTCCTAGATGTTTACTGAGGGGTCTGGGGTATAATTATACCTCTGTCTTTTTAGAGGGTGATACAATTTTCAAGCCTGTCTAAAGGATTTCTAGTCCTGTGAACTGGCCAATACGATTTCTTGAATCGCCGCCCAGTACGGACCCAATTTATATTTGGAATTTCATGCCATCTTGAAGGAATATCACCCAGTGCCAGGGTCTTCTCTGAGCTAATTGGGCTTTGGCAGTGATGTCATTCCACGGTGGGCGTTTGTGGAGACTATGGCAGCGACAACTCCAATGTCGTTTTCGGCGTGTGTTCCCATGTATGCGAGGAGGCTGTTCCCTCCCTTCACACTCAGTCAGTCCTCCTGCTGAAGTTTCTCTTCTGGTCCCTTTCTGCAGACAGGAGATCAGTAGGCTATTTATACCCCATGGCTAGAAACATTCCTCTCCTTCCGTGCTATGTACAACTATTTATTAATGTGGCTTAAAATAAAATTGGGCAAAGACATCATCAAACTTATCAAACTTAGTATCATAGAGGAAAGTATCTTCCAGGGTTAAGGTTATAGTCTTTGGGATGAAGCAAACCTGTTTTGAATGGTCGCCCAGCCTTGCCAGCTGTGCGTGTTGGACAAGTTTGTTAACCTATCCGAGCCTCGGTTTCCTCATCTGTAAAATGACAGTAATATTTTTTGTCCCACTGGGTTGTGGATTAAACCCAGATTTATGGCTGTCAGCCAACTTTGCTGACCTCAGATTTCCTTCCTATCCTGCCAACTAATCTACATGTCCCAAGAGCATAAGGGAATAAGGAAGAATTTTCTGGTGATTTCCTAGGTGAGATGGAGAAGAATGTTTCGTTACATGTCCTCTAGTGGAACTTTCGCAATCCCCAGGATTCCTCCAAACACTGACCTTGGCCTCTCTTCTGTTGCTTATGCACAATTCAGTCCTGCTCCAGCCTTGTACACCACCGCAGAGGCCACAGTCACGTTGCTACTCAGTAGTTCAAAAGCCCTGCCGTTAAGTGAGCATCCAACTGTCTATCAGAAGAATTTTAGCACTCATCTTGCTGTTACTTCACTATGTCTTCTGGGGTCTCATCTCTCACTTCAAATGGTCTATTAAAATATTGCTTGCAGTCATATTTGTTTTTCTTCCTGAGAGGTGTTCCAAGGGGGAATATAAAAACAACTTCCCCCATTTTGCTACATTTGTTTTAAGTTACATCATATGTGCAAAACACTTAGCACAATGCCTGCACCAGGTAGTATGTACTCAACAGACGACGGTTCATTTTTAAAGACAAAGTGAGAGTAATGTAGCAAGATACATACCTTTGATATAACTGGAACAACCGTGCCACTTAGGAATTGATGTCTTTCCCCTTAATTATTAACATTCTATTAGAAAAGGTATTAGCAGCCCTGAACCAGAGACGCCCAAGGTGTCAAAGCCATCAAGGGTGTGCCATTCAGGGCTCAAACTTTCATCTGGAGACCTGGGCTCGTATCTCTGCACGGATAGCTCAGTAAGCCGTCACCAGCCTCTAAATTGCAAATGTAAGGGCTCTAATGTAATTTTATTAAAGAAAATAAATACTTAACCATAATTCTATCTTCTCCAACAAGCACATTCCATTGACCCAACTCCCCCACCCCCAGTGCCCCTTGGTCTCTTGGTGTCCCTCAGTGAGTAGACACTGATATTCTTAGCTGGGCTAGTTAAGAAGTGTCTCTTTCTGAGTCATAGTAAGTCTGTTCAGACTTCCTCTTACCACTGTGCAGCTCATCAGCTATTCTGCTGGCCCGGTGACTTTTTTATCCATTTAACTACAGAGAATGTGTTCTGGGCCAGCCACTCAGCCAAGGGCTGGGAAATCAGAGGGGAGAAAACATAGTTCTCAGAAGAACCCAACTACCAGTTTTACAGAGAAGTCAGCTGTACACCACTTGATGAGCTGAGTGTTCAAAGTGGGGCAGATGGGAGGGATTGATTTTGCTTAGGGAGCAGGGAGCCAATGGAGGTTTCAAGAGCTCTGACATTTAATGTGGGCCTTGAGGAATAAGTAGGGATTTTGCTAGGCCACAGAGCAGATGATAGCAACCATTCCAGACTCTTTGGGTGTGCCAGCGGAATCAAAGTGAGAATTCTAAAAGGGAAAGGAAACTCAAGGAGACAGAATTAGGGCCTTTTATTTTATGATACCTTTCCATTTGGAGACCCAGCTCTGTGAGCTCAGGTACTGGAGGGCTTTGTCTTTTCCTTTGATTGGGAGGGAACACCACTCCCTTATAAATGACAATTATTTTCCTCCTTATACAGCAAGGTTAAATGCCTTGTCCAAGTTCACATGCTTAGTAGGTAATAAACAGAACCTAAGTCTGTACCTATCAGAAGGCCTAACCCCTCGTATCTGGTCAATAATCAGTTTTGTTACATGAGCAATGATTGAATAAATGACTAAGTGGATGAACGAACCCAGACCTCCTGATTCCCGTATAGTAGGATTTCTGCTCCTTGGCACTTGTTGTTTGGGCAGACTATTAATACTAATAATCACTGGCTGTTATTACTGTCCATAGCAGGGTTCCAAGGGATATGCCTTCAGACCTTTGTGAATCCCTAAATTCATGAATCCTCTGTAACATAAATTTCTTCCTAATATGAAAATTTTACACAGGATAGAAACTTTACCAAACAGCTTTCAAAATTGCTTTCTATTCTTTCTGCTTCCATCCTTAATTCCTTTCCATTTCTGCTAGCTATAGTTAGTTAGCAGGGGCTTGGCATAACTGTACTTTGAGCAACACCCCTCCCGTGCTTTCCATGGGGCCTTTGTACAGTCTACAGGCCAGAGGTGCTTCCCCAGCCCAGGGTGAGAGGCTCCAACCTGCCTTCTCATCTTCATCTTTCATTTATTCCCACATTCATTCAACCAATATTCATTGAGCATCTCTAAAGAAACAGACCCTGAGCTGGGTACTGAAGATACAGAGGACAGACACACAGTCTCACCTCGGGGAGCTCACCTGTGGTGGAAGGAACAGTAGTGCATGAAAGTCATACAGGGTCATTTTGATTTGCCCACAGAAGGGCAGTATAGGAGGCTGGGGTTGTTTAGAAGGAGAATCTAATTTATTTAGGAGATTCGAGACCTGCTTCCCTGAGAGGGGTAGGCAATGGCCTAGTAAGGGGGTGTTGGGGGAAAGACATTCCTGGCAGAGGGCACAGCACCAGTATAGGCTCTGAGGCAGGATGGAATATGGCTTTCCCAAGGAGATTTGGAAACACTTCGGTGGTTGGAATGGCGTGGCTCAGCAGCAGCCTCCCAGCCACCTCCTAAGAGCAGAATCCACAGTCCTTACTCTGGTGAACAAGACCCTGTGTCATCTAGAGCCCTGCTGCAGCTCGGATCTCATTTCCTCCCCACTTTTCCACTCCCTCCCTGCCAACTTCAATTCACTGTTCCTCAAAAATGACAAACATGGTTCATTTTCTGGGCACTTACTTTTTTTTCTCCTTCTACCTATGACACCTTCCTACCAGATAGCTTCATAGCTCACTCCCTCATTCCCTTCGGATTTGTGCTAAAATGTTACCTTATCTAAGAGGCCTCTCTGATAACTCTGCCTACAATAGTGACCCTCCCCCACTCTGTCCCGTTACTCTGTATACTGGTCTTCATTGCACTTGCCATTGCTTGACAGGTCATTTTTATTTTATTTAACAAACTATCTCCCTCCATTACCTTTGGAGGGGTATGAATGAGGGTACTTTGTTGACTGCTGTATCCTTAGCACCTGGAACAGTGCCTGACTCCCAGTAGGCACTCAATAAATGTGTGCTTACTACCAGTTGAAGAGGAAGGGGGATACAAGACCAAACTGAAGGGAAAGACAGGAGCCAGAGCCTGGGAAGCTGTGTAGCCATGACGCCATTCCCTGAACCTCATATGCTTTCCACGTAGACCATGTACTTTCATGCCTCCGGGCTGGGCTCATGCTTGTCCCTCTGCCTGCAATGCTGTTCCCTGCCCCTTCCATCTCCATCTCAATATGCGTTCCATTGGCATAGCCCATTGCTTGAATTTTCATGCAACATTTGTTTACTTTCCTTTGGATTCTGGTGAGTGGGGGACATGTTTGACTTCCACCCCCAAAGAGACAGCTCCTAACAGGTAGCATCATGTTGGATTCATGCCAGGCCCCTGCCTGGCTCTGCTGCGGCACAGAGCTTGACACAGGGTAGCACTCAGGAAAGGCTTTGTTTAATTGGCTGGCAGGGAGGTGACAATCCAGGAGCACTGATAATCTAAGTGAGATCTGGTAGCTGAGTCAAAGTCAGGGTTGGATTTGAGGGAACATACAGTTAAGAGCATGAACTCAGAGCCTGCTTGTCTAGGTTTTGAATCTAGCTCTGTCACTTACTAGTGATTTATATAACCTCTAAAGGCCTTGATTTTCTTATATGTAAAATGGGCATAATAATAGTATTTCTCTCATAAGATTATTATGAGATTTACATTCATTACTATATGCAAGTATTTGGAACAGTGCAAGGAACATATTTTAATTCTATATACACATATTATTTTTAAAATATATTAAAATTCTAGGATGTTGTCTAAAGGCAGGAGACCTCAAAGACCAGGAAAGGCCAGAACTCGGTAGAGGGGTAGCATCTGGAGATGTACTTGGGAACTTGGGCAGGACAACCAGAGGCAAGGAGATCCAGAGAGCCAAAGCCCAATCCCAGCAGGGCTCCAGCTGTCATTTTACAGAAAGGAGCTGAAGTCCTGGAGGGGAAGTGTCTTCCTCCAGCTCCCACCATGGCAGAGGAGTGCAGACAACTCAAGTCTCTGGCCCCTAGTCTAACACGCCCCCTGCTAATTTCCTCACAATTTATTATTGGGATCCAATAATTTGCTTCCTAGATGGTGGTTTAGTATTTATTTTCTTGTTTATTTCCCTCATTTCTCAGAGGAGTTGAGGTAGTTTAAAGGAAGTATGTGGAATAGAAAGGTAAACCATGGATTAAAAGTAACATCAGGACTAAGAAAGGTGTACATTAAAATAAGAGGCCAGAATGGTGGTAGGGTAGGAGAGGCAAGGGCATTGATGACAAACAGAATACGAGGGTCTGCATGATTGTTATTTCTTTATGAAAATTAACTTCTGAGCTCCCTGATGGGCAAAGTGAAAAGCAACACATGGTCAGTTACACAGAAGAGTAAATTAAAGTGTTTTCCTAGTTCTTAGCCTTGAAAGAAGTTTCTAATTTGTGCCAGACTCCTCAAGATGAGGTTGAAAGCAAAGCTTTTCTTCTGATTATCTCCATTCTCATGCCCTAGGGCAATCTTGGCTGATGGATTGTCCAGGTTTCTTCCCTGAAGTTGTAACTTCTGGATTTGCTTAAACAAATCTTAGATCCTCATTCTAATTCTGTTGTGATTATGGGATTCCCCCATCAACCAAGAACTACATTTGTGATTCAAGCTCTTAGAATTTCATGGTTTCAAAAGACCTCAAAGGTCACCAAATCCAACATTCCTATCCCACTCACTTTCTGATGTTTGAATCTTCCCTGCAACAATTCCATCAAGTGGCCGTTCAGCTTTTGCTTGAATGCCTCCAGCAACAGGGGGCTCACTATTTTCCAAAGCACCTCATTTCATCTGTCCATGAAGTTTCTTATTCTATTCAGTCAATATCTGAATCCTGGCCATACCTATCGAAAGAGGCATTTCATCACTGAGGAAAGAAATCAAGTCAAATTGGCCAGCAGGAAGAAACTCTTTGGGAATCCTTAGCTTCATTAGAAGTAGACTTTTGTTCAAATGAAGTGTTAAAATTAAAGCAGCATATATCTGAGTGGGGCCAATTGGCATTAACTCATCACAGCATATGGTGTGCTTCCTTTTATATGCATGTTTAGCAGCTAGTGGGTACCAAACCTCACACAGCTCTCAATTGCTAGCACTAATGAAGGATCTGTTTGCCTTTGGGGATAAAGATGGTATCACTGATTCACAGTTGTTTTTCCAGGAGTGAAGAACAGATTTTACTTCCTTGTCCACACTCTTGTCTGGTCCTTTCCCATCCTCACTACCACTACTCTAATTCAGGCCTCATTGTCTCTTGCCAGGACTATCCAGCTACCTCTAACCAGCCTCCCTGCCTTCAGTTCTGGTCTTCTTGGGTCCAAGATCACACCACCCGGGGAATCTTTGTAAAAATCAGATTTGCCGTATCACAATCAGTTCAAAATGCTTTAGTGGTTCCTGTTAGCTCCAGTGTGGAACCCAAGCTTCTTAGCATATAAAATAGGCAGAGCAAGGTCAGAGGCTCACCCGTGGCCATGGAATAAGACAAAGCTAACTAACTGTCCCCCATTCAGAGACAGTAGACGCCCCAAGGGAGTGTAAGACCTTCTGGAATAATAGCTCACATTTATGTAACTACAAATTTCACAGTTCATTCACTGACAAAAATTAATTTAATCTTCACTTAGAAAAAGAAACAGAGATTCTCTCACTACTACTATTACCACTACAACTATTATTAAAAACAATATTGAATACTTTTATAGCACTCAGTCCATGCCAGGCTCTTTCTGTGCTTTTTATATACTGTCCTTTATTTAATCCTCACAACAAAGCAATGGCACTTGCACAACCCAGAGTGCAAGAGCCTGCTTAGATTTCATACTCTGGTGGCTCATTCACCTCACCTCGGTCCCGGCCTGGCAAGACCTGTGTGTCAGTGAAGTGTGGTTCAGGCTTTGGGGGCGGTGAGTGGGGGAGCTTAGATGCAGAGTCTGGTCTGAGCAGAGCTCCAGTCACGTGGCCAGTGGTGGGATCAGAGGGCCAGCCCAGAGCTCTGCCATCAGCCCCGGGGAGTTGGAGGCTGTCTCCATAATGACAGCATGACAGAGAAGACAACCGCAGGGCCAGGGATCCGGCTCCTGTCTGTGTGTGTCACTGGTGGGGGGCCATAGGCAGTGTTTGGTTTCTGGGTCCTCAGAGGACCTCTCCGCCTCCTTCCCAGGTCCGGGTGATGGTGCAGTAAAGGTGTCTGATGAACAGTAAAGCGAGGTGTCCCTGCAGCATGAGGGTATCCGTGTGGACACGAGGAGCCTGGGGTCAAGTCCATCTTAACTGTTGACTTGCTCAGGAACTTGGTGCACAATGTCCCTTCTCTGGGGGAAGACTTCATATATGATTAAGGTGGATGAGACAACTCAGCTTGACAAAGGCAGCTGTGTTTTTTGTCCCCGATTAGGAGAACTTGTTGGTGTGAGATGGCTCCTGACAGCTCCCATCCCTCTGTCCCAGCTGCAGGCAGCCCACAGCCGGTAGCAGCATGGCCTTCAGATCCAAGTCTCCTTCAGATTCATCTCCTTTCGATGAAAACCATGTCATAGCTCAGTTGCAGTGACATGTCTTCTTCTTCCACGTGAACCTAGGGCTGTGCCGAAGCCTGCCTATCCCATCACCCACACTTCCCCTGGGTCATAAAACACACCACTTCCTCAAGACTTGGAGGCCCACCTTAGGAGGTGTAAGATTCGTGTTGATAACTAGCTAGGAGGCTAATGGAAAATATTTCGGGGTTTGCATGTTAGCTCTGTCAAATCGAGTAAAAAATCATTCTTATCTACCATAACCAGCAGTTATACAAATCTGCCAATGGCTTTAATTAAGGGACTTCCTTACTTCTCAGAACATTTATCATAAATGAGGAACAGGAACATTCAGGGGCCTATTTTATTCTCACCAGCAGCCATAGCCCCATCTGAATAATGCCATATGGGGAGAGTTTATTCTAGAAGGCAGAGAGGAATTTGGTTCATTGTGGGCAGATATTTGAGTTTATTTGTGCAGCACTGTATGTTTACCAGGTATCAGCTTAGATGTGATACGCATGCCCCCAAGAGTGGATGAGCCTTCATGCTTCTCCTATCATCACTTGAGATTTCAAGACTCAACTTGACCCTGTGTGGTAGGCAGAGTGGATGCTCTCCACAGAACAATTTTATATCCATTACCCTTTTTGATCTTCCCAACAGCTCTGTGATGTTGGTCATTATCCCTCCGTTGCAGATGAAAAAACTTACACTTCTTTGCTATAAAATAGGGTTGACCAGAATTTTTGCAAAGGGCCAGATAGTAAATATTTTTGGCTTTTTGGGCTAGAAGGTCTCGTCATGACTGTTCAACTCTGCCATTGTAGTATGAAAGCAGAGATGGACACAACAAATGCATGGGAGTGGCTGTGTTACAGTAAAACTTTATTTATAAAAGCAAGTGGCAGGTCATAGTTTCTGATCTCTGGTATAAAGCACCAAAAATGTTGGGGGGGGGAGTACCTTTGATAAGTAGAAAACCTTAATGAGGGGATTTCTTATAGATTCAACAAGTATTACTAAGTGTCCCCTCTGTGTCTGGGGATACACAGATAAATCAAGGACCTCGTGGTCTGGTGGAAGAAATAGCTGTATGAATTCACATCGCTGTAATGTAAAGCTCAGGGTTCTCAGGCCTGTGAGAGCAGGCAGACGGGACTCAGAATTCGGAGTGTCTGGGGTATCATGATGCCTTCCTGGAGGAGGTTACATCTTAGCTGGGCTTTGAAGGACAACTAGAAGCACAACGAAGCCTGCACTGGGGCTGGGGAGGCACACTGGTTGGCGGGTCGGTGTGATCAAGTCCCCCCTCCTCATTCCACTCCCCCAAACAGCAGAGACCAGGATGAGTCTGGGGCCGACCGAAAGCCCTTGTTGGATTGGTGTGGTTCGGGGTGAGGATGGGGCTGTGGAGAGAACAGATCCAAACCAGGCCATGCAAGAGCCAGTAGGAGTAAGACAGCGGTTATGGGCAGCAGAAAAAGAGAAATTGGGGTAAAAGAGGTCCCACGGTGCTGAGTCACAGAAAGGGGGGCGTCCCAGGGCTGTGGCTGTGTGGAGCCTTGGGTTGCAGGTCATAATGCTGTGGCTGCAATCCCCTGGCTCTGGGCCTTGGGACAGGTTTTCCCCACACCAGTTACAAAAAGGGTGATCAGACTTTGGGGTAGTGCCTGTGGTGCTTCGAGATCACAAGACAGTCATCTTCACAATAAAGCCACTGAAGTCAGCCCTCTCACCCCCATTTCACAGGTAGAGAAACTGAGACTCAGAATAATAACGTACCACTGTGCCCAAGAATCTCCAGCTAGGTCTGTGTGGCCTCCTGGTGCTTTTCCCACTATTCTATACTTCCCCACAGGACATGTGCCAGGGTTAGAGATAGAGGAATAAGAGAATAAGAAAATACAGGTCAGAGCTCTAATCAGCAAAAGCCACGAGGGTGGCGTAAGGCTCAAAGGAGACAAATTCCCACCTGGTTGGAAGCCCTGAGTTCCCACAGAATGTGCTTTATTCTTGCCAAGTTGGCTGGAGAGACAGGGAGCGATTCTGCTTCAGGCCATCTTAAACTCTTGAGCATATCCCCACCCATGTGGCCAACAGCCGGTGGACTTGGAAATACTTCAGGGCTCTTCCCCTCTGCCTCCAGCTTTTACTCTCAGCCTGATCTCTCTGGCTTCTATCTAACTCCAGCAAGCCTCTTTGGATGAATGATTTTTGGGGGCCGTGTTTCAGGGTTCGACTCTGGAAGCATCTACCGCCAGGTCCCAGCGTCTATCACGGAGAACCACATGCCCGGGCCGTACATTCATGACCAGCCTCCAGTGTCTATTTTTAACTCCATCTCCAACTGGGGTTACGCACACAGTCTTGGGGAGGCACTGCCAAGCCTGGGCAAAGACTCTCATCACACGACTGAAAATTGTGTCTCTTTATGGGACTAGAGCCCTGATGGTATAATTAATGAATTGAAACTTTTTTAAAAAGGGTTCTACGATTGTCTTTGAAGAGTAAACAAACATACATTGCATTGTGCATGTGGCTTACAAGCCATAATTTTAAAAAAGCAAATAATTAAGATATGCTACAATTTCTTTGACCACATTTTGGCTACTTTTTCTTTAAAATACTAAAAGCCTCAAACATGGAAATGTCCAGGATTTTCTTGAGCTCTGAGAAGCCCAGCTGCCCCAACATCCAGTTTTCTGGGAATGGGAGTCAGACAGAGAATTCTACCGCTTGTCCTCTCTGCACAGATCTCCATTTAACAGAACAGCTCTCTGCTCAGTGTCCTGAGTTAGACCCCCTCTCCAGTCGGTGCTCTGCCCACACTGCCTCTGCCTTCATCTGTCTTCTTCGTCTTTCTCTTGGACTGTTATTTAAACATTCTGGAATGTGATCCTTCTGTTCCCAGTTTCTTCCCATCCACTCCATTTTCCACACTGCTCTTAGAGTGATTGCTATAAAAAGCAAATCTAATCATGCCCTTCCTGGCTGAAAAACCTCAGTGCCTCGGTTTTACTCCCAGCTTGGTTATGGTGGAGTCTTTGATGCTGTTATCACCTAAGGTGACTTCTCTTGCATAGGAAGGCCCACAGGACAGCACCTATCCAGTCCCAGAGAGTAGAAGCAACAAGGCCGATTCCCTCCAAGTGTTCCCCTCCCCCATGCTGACCAGCAGTCTTCACTAGACCCATCAGGTGGACAGCGTGGTCATTCTGTGCTTTCTAGGAGGTTCTTGACCAGATCTAGCCAGGGACGTACAGTATCAAGATACAAAATATGGAATAGTACTTGTTCTTTAATGCTATACAAGAAAAGGCCTTAGACCTAAAGAAGGCCTTAGAAACCTTAGACACAAGGGCTTCCGAAAGATGGGGACAGAGAAGGGGAAGAACATACACCAGTGGTGTCCAGGGTGACGATCAGTCCTGCTTACCCTCAACCCTCAGGGCCGGTGGGAAAGAGGCAACTCGCTGTTGTAGAACAGATGCTGAATTAGGAAACTCGGGTTTCCAGGCTGAGCTCCACCCTAACTCCGCATGACCTTACCTTCTCTGATTCTCTCTTTCTTCCTTCGTAAGATGAGGTGGTAGATTAGAACCGTAAGAACTCAGCGATCCTAGGAGTAGCTGTCAACAAAGACCATTTGCTTTTGGGAGGATTGACTAGAACATTTGTACAAGGCTGTCTCACCACATGGATTTATAAGAGTACAGCAGAGGAAACCTCTACTGTCTACACATTTTTGAGAATCACTGGAGAATTAACAAACTCTTCATGAAATCAAGGACAATGCCAGACTCTGTGAAAGGCACTAAGGTAGAGAGATAGTCCTGGCTGTCAGGGGGCTTATGATCTAATGTAGGGGCATATGCTTTCAAGGGTGACTGTAATGCAGGTTAGACAGCCATGCATGCTGCAATAGAGCAAGTTCAGGGGAATCCAGGAGAACTTCAGGGAGGAGGTGACATTGTAGCTGGGTCTTAAGGGTGAATAACAAGTAGGTAGGCAACAATTCACTCAGAGGAAACAGTCCTAACAGAATGAGTGGAAATTTAAGGTGAATGGACTGATATGAATGATGCTAAGAAATGAGCCCAGAGAGGCCTGAATCAGTTATAATGCATTTCATTGCTGTTAACCAAAATAAAGAGGATTTATTGAGTTAGGAAACTGGGAAGTCTAAAGATAAGGAAGATTTCAGAATTGGTTTATATCAGTGGCACAGTAATGTTCTTGAAATCTGTCTTCTTTCTGCATGTTCCTTTGCCTTCAGCAGGGTCAGCAGCATTCTAGGCTGGTGTCCCTCCAGCCAAAAAGTGGTTGTAACTAATGGCTGCCAAGGCTACATTCTTCACTGGGGACAAGGCTTCAGCCCAGAAATGAAGAGTGAAGATTGCTTCTGGGAGCTCTCTTGAAAGATTAAGGCAGCTTATTTCACAGAAGATTTTCAAGCAAATGTATTCTTTCATTTTGCTCACCAGAATTAGGTAGTGTGCTTATCCCTGAACCTATATCTGTGGTCAGAGGTGGGGACTGTGCTCATTGCCTCAGACCAAGTCACAAGCACTAACCATAGGCTGGGACTAGAGTCAGCTTCCTCCAAAACCAGTGGACTGCTAAGTTAACAAAAATCAAGGTAGTTACCAAGAGAAGGGGAAATAGACGGTGGGAGGTGAGATGGATACTGTTGATCCCACAGACTGCTGTGCAGTAAGGATTCTACACATAGCAGAGGACCCGCCAGCAGGAGGATGCAGTGAGCAGCAGTGTGGACAGGTTGGCTCTTCCAACAGAGATGGTGCTGGAGGCATCTGCTGCTTCTGGGGCAACTGTGGCAGAGTTTCTGAGTCCAGTTTTGCTGGGACTGTCCCATGGAATGGTTGGAAGTTTCTCCTGACAGTGTTGCTTCTGTATTTGTTGTTGCTGGCTATCATAACGTCCAAGTATAGCTCTTGAGCCTTCCTGGAGATGCTGTGAGATACCTAATATCATTTCGTAAGCCCCATCTGCTTATGTAAGTTAAAGTGGATTCTGGGTTTTGCAACTAAGAACCCTGAAAATTACTGACTGCCTTAATAGAGTTAGGCAATCATGGAAAGTTCCTTTCTTGATATGGAATGTGGCCTTCAATCTTTTATGTGACTGAGAACCATTGATGGGTTTGAAATGGAAAAGTGGTCACAATGGGACAAAATCTTATTCTCTTTCTCAGCCCACCGTTCCACTGAAATGGCTTCTGTCCGGGTCACCGGTGCTTCCATTTTCCCAAATTCAGTGATCACTTCCTTTGTCCCCTCCTCCCTTTTTAAAAAAACCCCATTGCTTAGCAACATTTGGTGCAGTTAGTCTCTCCCTCCCCGATCACTTCTTCTGGCTCACTGGGTGACACCATCCTCATTCTCCTCCCACCCCAGTGGCTACTCTCTCCTGTTATCCTTCGCCAGTTCCTCCTCCACGCTCACTCCCTGGATGCTGGAGTGTTCCACAGCTTGTCTCTCCCCGCTTTATCCTTTTCCCTGGGAGTTCCATGGCTTCAAATAATAGGTGTGTAAGTCAATGACTCTTAAATTTGTATCTTTAGCTCAAAACTTCTGTTTACCTCTGGATTTGTGCATCCAGTCATCTACTTGACATTTTCCCTTGAGTGTCTGATGGACACTTTACACGGAACATACGCAAAGCAAAACACTTGCTTTTCTCTGTTTTCCTCACAGCCCCCACTCCAAATAGTACCACCCTCTACTCAGTTGCTCAAGCCAAAAACCCAGAGTCATCCTCGATTATTTTTTCCTAACTCCCCATGCCAACTCTCTCAGAGTGCACTGCCAGCTCTGCCTCTGATCCGTATCTGGAGCCTACCTATTTACCTCCTTTTCTACCACAGCCACTCCAACTTCTGCCTCAGCCTCAGCTCCTGCTACTTTCCCTCTTGCTCACTACCTTCCAACCTCCTGCACCTTCTTTATGTTCTTTGAACAGTCAAGTTTATTTCTATCCCTGAAACTCCTCGTTCCTTTGTTTGGAATGCTTAGTTCTTAGCACAGCCAATTTCTTTCTTGCCTCTGAGATCTTGGTTCAAATGACACTTACCATCTAAAATGTCGCCCCACCCAAGTCACTTTCTACCTTACATTCACTGCTACTCTGTTTGGATTTCTTTCTGCTGCTAATTATTATCTGAAAATGTATTTGTTGGTTTGTTTAACATCTTCTTCCCAATCTAGACAGAAGCAGGTACTTCTCTACCTTGACCGTTGTGGCCAGGTACCTAGAAAAGTACCTGGCACCTAATAGCAACTGAATATATAATTGTAGAATGAATGAGTGGATGTTTTAGAAAAATTGCTTTGGTGGCAATTTGGAAAACAGACTTGAAGGGAAGAAATCTGTGCTTTTGAAAGTTCTTTCTGGCTAGAATTGCGGTATGGATTGGACTCAAAAACCTTGTGTTCTCTTTGAACACCAAACCTTGTAGAATGTTTGATGAGGTCAAGAATTCAGGATGAAGATAGCCTAGAAATGACTTAGGAGAGTCCTTCATTGATTCCAACAGGTGGGCTTCTTTTTCTGTGCTGTTGCCTTTAAGTTGAGTAGTTAAAATGTGTCCAAAATGGATTTCTGTATTTGGACTGCTGACACCACAAGCGTGTGAAAGTGGAATTAGATACTCTTCCCGTGGCAGCTCTGGGCCCCCAAGTCGTGGATGATTGCGGGGAGGACAGAGATGTTTTCTGAGAGCACCATCTGGCAGGAAAGAAGCGAGGGGAGTAGCCTGCAGTGGGGTGTGCTTTGCTCCCTGAGTCAGAGGTCCTTTTGGCTGGCCTTGTGGTGGATAATGTGGGGACAGTTCTTTTCTTTCCATCTCTTCATTCTTGCACAAAAGAGCACACAGATCTTCACAAAAAAGAGGTTAGCCTGACTCCGTAACTCGAGGATTCTTCTTTCTCTCTTTATCCTAGAGCCCGAGTTCTCTTCCATTCTTTTCAAAGCACAGTGGAAACAGAAAGGATGCTTAGAAAAGTGGATAAAAAGGAAACAGAATAGAAATCTCCTACACCTGCCAAATTCTTCCCCTGAATCCCATGTTATGCAGAATTTTTATTCAGCAAAAATGTATCTTTTTCAGGATAAATAAAAATCCATTGCAATGGCAATTATCCCCCTCTACTTTTTCTTTTTTTGGTAGATTTTTATGGGGTGATTTGAAATCTTAGGGCTTCCTTTCATTGTGCAGACTGAGAAATTGTAAACCTTGTAATCAGGAGAGCTGGGTGATCTGAAAGAGTAGGCAAAGCAGACTCGAGGAGCTGGCACTGTCTCCTCGGATCCGCATGGAAGCCGAGCCTTGCCAATCTGCATGGACATTCCCCTCTCTAAAGGCATAAGATGTTCCACTTGGCAGCACAACATAGTAGAAAAGTGTGGAATTAGAAGTCAGGAAATCTGGACTGTGGTTCTCACTAGTCAGGTGACCTTGGAAGAGCTATTTAGGCTTTCTGAGCCTTGCCTTTCCTATCATAAAATGGGAGTAATAGTACATCTTTCCCCTATGCACAATGCTGTTTGAGAATTAAACGTGTATGTGAGAGTGCTTAGGAGATTGTGAAGACCTCTGCATATCTTAGTCACTATTTTCTAGTTTGTCAAATCAAAGTCTTAATCTAGAATGAATAAATCTATTCACAGTGAATGTTCATTCATTAGACAGACTGATTGATAATGACTTAGGATTCTGGACTCATACCAGGAGACAGAAATAAACCCACTCTTGATAATGTTTTAGAGCCTCTCCAATTTAATAAGACTTAATCTGCATGTTTAGTATAGAACTTGAGTATTAGATAGGGCCAAAAATGTGGCTATTGATATTTAGTGAGAAAAACTGGCTTTATCCACTCAACATTTACTCAATACATTTTTTGGGTGCATGTAAAATGTTTATAACAACACTTGGCACATGTCAAATGCTCAATAAATTCCCACTATTATTATTATTGTTGTTGCTATTTGCCAGTTCCTGGGCTGGGCTTTGGGTTTACAAATATGCAAAGCCATGGTCTCTGGCTTCTAGGAGCTCTGAGTCTAGTTGGGCAGGCAGATTTGTGAACTGACAACTACATGAAAATAAATCAAGTGGGAGCAATCAGAGACTGACATGAGTCAGCCTATCTGTACTTTTGAGTTCTGCCCCATTATTTATCAACTAGGTGAACTTGGGCTAGTGACTTAACCTTTATTTCCCTCATCTGTAAAATGGGAGAAGAATAGCATTGATTTTAATGGATTGCTGACTGAGTGAAGTTAGATAATTATTCATTCATTTAGTTATCAAATATTTATTGGGTGTTGTGGTTAGCAGAATACTGCCCCTCCCAAAGATGCCCATGTCCTAATTCTTAGAATCTGTGAATATGTTAGTTTACATGATGAAGCGGAAATTAAGGCTGTAGATGGTATTAAGGTTGCTAATTAGCTGACCTGAAAACGGGAGGTTATCCTGGATTATCTGAATGGGCCCATGTAATCACAAAAGCCTAAAAATGAATGAGAAAGGTAGAGTTAGAAAGAGATTTGAAGATGCTACGTTGCTAGTTTTGAAGATGGAGAAAAGGGTCATGGACCACAGAATGCAGGTAGCCTCTAGAAGCTGGAAAAGGCAAGGAAACAGATTTTCCCCTCCAGCATGAGAAAAAATGAAGCTCTATCTACACCTTGATTTTATCCCGGTGAGATCCACTTTGAACTTCTGACCTCCAGAGCTGTAGGAAAATCAATTTGTGTTGTTTAAGCCACAATTTGTGGCGGTTTATTATAACAGCGATAGGAAACTAATGTAAGCGTCTACTATGTGCCACCAGACTTTATCCTAGGTGCTGGGGCTAAGCAGTGGGACACCCAAACACACGCACACAAACTTCTCTCTTTTGGAGCTTAAATTTCAGAACAATAAATAAATGGATAAATAAATATGTGTCAGAGGCTGATAAATGCTATAAAGAAAAAATTAAAGCGGGTAAGGCAACCTTGGGTGAGGCAGCTCATTTCCAGTGGCCACTGCCAAAGAGGATGCCACTATGAGCCTTCAGCAGTCCAAACTCCTAACAGTGAGGGGACTGGTCCCCCAAAGGGGATCTGGTTAGTGCATCACGGCTGTGTCGGCAGGAGATTATTCCAATGATCTGGCCAAGAGGCAGCAATAATTTGTATTAAGGTGGTTGCAGGGGAGATGAAATGATCAGATCCAGAATGTATTTCTAAAGTAGAGCTCCTAGGATGATTTTAAAAGGAATTTGATAAAATGGTTGTGATGGAAAGAGAGGAGTCAAGGTTGACTCCAAACACTGAAATGGGGTTGTCACTTTCTGAAATAGGGATGAGTACTGGATGACAGGCTTATGGGGAGAGAAATCCACAGTTTAGTTTGAGATATATTAAAACTGAGATGCTTTAGCATCTCCCATTGGGGACATGTTGAGTTCAGAGGAGAGACCAGAGCTGGAGCTGTAACTCTGGGAGAAAACCATGGAACGGACCTAAATCACTTTAGAGAGTGGATGTAGGCAAAGAAGAGATCCAAGGTTGAGTCCTGGGGCACTGTGTCAAGTAAAGATTGGAAAGACACAACAAGGCTCCCGCAAAAGCACCTGAATTTGCATGCGGTTAAGTGTCAGTATAGGGTAGCCAGGCATGGAGGTTTTACAAAGGGCAGAGGGACTCAGGCTAGAAAGCACTGAGAGTGCCTGGGAGGACACTTCCTGGGCCTCACTCTTCCTAATTTTCTAAATGACCCACATTCACCCATGTCCTTTCTGGGCCTCAGTTCCCTCTTCTGCAAACTAAGGGCTTCTTTCATTTCTAACACTGTATAAACTATAATTATAAAATGGAGTGGTTAGAAATCATGTGTCACTGCATTCATGTTGATTTAAAAATTTTTTTAATTTGATTTTTTTTACTGTGGCAAAGTATACATGACATAAAACTTACCATTTTAACCATTTTAAGTGTACAGTTCAGTAGCATAAAATACATTCACATTTCTCTACAACTATCACCACCATCCATCTCTGGAACTTTTTCAGCATCCCAAACTGAAATTCTGTGCCCACTAAGCAGTAACTCCTTGTTTCCCCCTTCTCCACTGTTCTACTTGCTGTTGCTATGAATTTGACTACTTTCGGTATCTCATACAGTATTTCAGTATTTGTCCTTTGTGTCTGCCTTATTTCACTTACCAGAATGTCTTCAAGTTTCATCCATGTCATAGTATGTGTCAGAATTTCATTCCTTCTTAAGGCTGGGTAATTTCAGCCATGTGGACTTGAAATCACAAGACCTGTGCCCAAATCCCAACTCTTCTACTTCTGAGCTCATATGACCTTGGGTGTGCCCTCCGCTTTTCATTTCCTCATCCTTAAGTAGTGAAAATAGTACCTACCTCACAGACGTGTTGGATGGAGAATTTGGTATAATGGATGTGAAACCTCTTCAGAAAGATTATGATGCTGTGGCTATTTTTAACTCTAAGAGTCCACTAGGTTGGCTGCCAGGCGTTGATTCTTTTCTCTGGACCACCCTAATGACATCTTTCCAAGCAATTCTTTGGCCTGGCTGCATAGTTGATCCAATTCACTTATCACAGCAGTCAAATAAATGGACTTGGTTGTTTCCCTTTCAGCTTCTCTGTGTGTTACATCAGCACAGCCTGAGATAAGGAGCCTCTGTCTCTGACCCAGACACTCTGGTCCTGGGTGCCTTCATTTGTATGCCAGGGAAAGTACAATCCCTGAGGGCTGGGGAAAACACCCTTTTCCCCTTGGCTTTTGGCCTCATTCTAAAGAAACATCCAGCTCCCTGTTCCTGGGCCTGACTCGTTGAGGTCATTGCACTCTGGAGAGGGTGGGAGGATGGATTGGGGGAAAGGACATGAGACAGCATGGCCTGGGAGTCCGGGGGCCTGAGGGCCAGCTGGATGTCTTGCAGACTTGCTGTGTGAGTGTGAGCAAGGAACGTCCCCTCTCTGGGTTGGTTACCTTCCTCTGTCATAAGGGGTGGGACTTGATGGCCTCCAGGCCATTTCTGGCTCTGGCCTTCTACGAATTATTTGTGAATTGCCATCCCACTTTCTGTCCATGACTCTCTCAATCTTTCCTTTGCCTCTGCTTTTCTTGTACTTGTTCCCAAGAGCTACTTGCTTTAGGTTCAGAGTTAAACTGGATCCTTATCCCTAGCTCTGAGCCTATGTCTTCCCTCCCTATTCACTTTGCTTCCTTTCCAATCCAATTTTCTGCTGTCTACAGTGACCGACTCTGGAAACATCGGCTTTCCTGATGCATACTGAAAGAATAATGGCAGGTTATGGCTTCAATTCTCATTTCATTTGCATTTTAGGAGAAGAGCAATACTCCAACCTCAAAAGAATGGCCCTCTTGCAATAAGGTCTAGACTCAGAGTCGGGAGATAGACTCCAAAAGTAGACAATGGGCCAGATAATGTAGGCTTCCAAAGAGAGGCTGAAGAGTTTGGACTTTATCCAATGACAGTAGGGAGCCACTGATGGTTTTGAGCTGTATCTGAGTTGTATCTTCAAGAGATCATTCAGGCAACTTTTGAAGATTGGATTAAAGTGGAAAGAAATCAGAGGCAGGCAGGAGAATGAATCCAGTATCTAGGTGAGAGACCAAGAAAAGCGGCAGTAGTGTGCTGTCTGGGGAATGGTCACACTTGTAGCTGTGACTCAGGTGGTTCAAAGGCAATGAATATAACTGAAGTGTTTGTACTCCCATAATATTCTGAAATTAAAACAAGTGGCAGTAGTGATGAAAAGGAAGAGACTGATCTGAGAGGTTTTAGTATAATCAACTGAGTCTGGAGATGAGAGAGAGGAAGGATTTGAGAGCAACACTGACATCTCTAGCTTGTAAGGTTGATGCACGATTTTGCCTGTAGCTATTCCATGAAACACATACTCTGCCATTCTTCCCGGGCTCACTGTGCTGCAGCCATGCCCAGATTTGCTCTGTCTCAGGGCTTTTGCACGTGTGGATTTCCATGCTCAATTTTAGCTCAATGTCACCTCTTTTAAGCAGCTTCTTTGACCACCCAGTCTAAAGTAGTTCCTGTGCCCAATTCATCTCCAGCCTCAGGTCTTTATTCACAGAAATGGTCTCTAGCTGAAATGAGCTCATTCATCTATTTGCTTCCCTCCACTATAATTTAAGTTTCTTGTGAGTAGGGGTCTTGTCTGTCTTGTTAATTATGGTATCCCTGGCACCTAGAACAGGGCTTGACTCACAGCAAGCCCTCAGTAATTAAAGTTGGATGGAAAGGAAGGAAAGAAGGAAGGGAAGGAGGGAAAAGGAGGAAAAAAGAAAAGGAAGTCAGGAAATGAGGGAAGGAGAGAAGGAGGGAAGGAAGGAAGGAAAGAAAGGAACAAAGGAAGAAGAAAGGCTGGAAACAGATGTGTAGATTACTTTCAAAGATGGCTGCAACAGTATCTCCCATCTTGCATGCCTTTTGCAATGAGTCTTGTGACTCCTCTCATTAGGTCCAGGCTGTCTTCACACTCTCTCAATGCTGCTTCTTGGAATAGTCCTGAGGCCATCACGCTGGGAAAGCCCCCGCCATGTGGAGAGGCCCCCTAGAGGGGAACTGAGCGCAGCACACCAGTCAACAGCCCAGCTGAGCCAGCCCCAGCAAATCTGCCAGCGGAATGCAGCCACGGGACTAACCCCAGGCAAGAAGCATCCAGCCAAGCCACAGAGCTGTGAGAAATAATAAATCGTTGTTTTAAACCACTAAATTTCTTACTTCACTTTGGGCTTTGAGTTTGAGAAACTGGTGGGTCTCCGTATGGAGCTGTACAATAGGAATTGAATATAAGCATATCCATCTATCTGCTACCTGTCTCACACACACACACACACACACACACACACGTATGTGTGCATACTTACATGCCTTCAATGTGAATAATAAAAAAGATTCTTTTGTTTCCTGATTGGATTGTAAAGAAAATTGTAGCAATGGTGTGTTTTCTCATTCTGACCCTGAAAATTTTTCAGGTGGATGAATGGGGAGCAGTTATAGATAGACAAAGCCATTTTTATTTTCATTATCCTATAATTGTGATTTGGCATTTCCTTAAAGTATTAATGCAGGTAACAAACTATAGTAGATTAGCACTTTCTATGACTTTGACATAATAGAATTTAAATATATTTCTATTTTAATACATATGTTTTAATTTTTTACATGTGTCTTTTTGTGATATGTAAGGTGTACAACATGATGTTTTGATACACATATATAGTGAAATGATTACTACAGGCAAATACATTAACCTGTCCATCACCTTATATGATTACCTTTATTTTGGTAGTAAGAGCACCTAAAATTTACTCTCAGCAAATTTTCATTGTACAATGCAGCATTATTAACTACAGTTGTCAAGCTGCACATTAGCTCTCTAGACTTATACTTGCAACTTTGTACCCTTTAACGTTAGAAATTTTAGAATTGTCTTTTTTTTTATTTCTGTAAAAGATGCCATTGTACTTTTGATAGACAGAGCATTGAATTTGTATATCACATAGATAGTATGGATATTTTAACAATATTAATTCTTGCAATCCAAGAACTGAAATATTCTCACATTTCTTTGTGTCTTCTTTAATTTCTTTCTTCAATGTTTTATAGTTTTCAGTATACAGATCTTTTGCTTCCCTGGTCAAATTTATTCCTAAATATTTTATTCTTTTTGATGCTATCATAAATGGAATTGTTTTCTTAATTTCTTTTTTAGATAAACCATTATTGGTGTAAGGAAATGTAACCAATTTTTGTATGTTGGTTTGGTATCCTGACATAATACTTTACTGAATTCATTTATTAGTTCTAACAGGTTTTTTTTTTTTTTTGGTGAAGTCTTTAGGGTTTTCTACATATAAAATCATGTCATTTGCAAACAGGGATAATTTTACTTATTCCTTTCTGATTTGGATGCCTTTTTTTTTTCTTGTCTGAATGCTATTGCTAATACTTCAAGTACCACGTTGAATAGAGTACTATTAGAATAGAGTAGTGCAACCATCCTTGTCTAGAGTACTATTCTGTTAGAATACTAACAGAATAGAGCGAGCGTGAGCATCCTTGCCTTATACCAGATCTTAGAGGAAAAGCTTTCAGTTTTTCCCCATTGATTATGATATTAGCTATGAGCTTTTCATAAATGGCCTCAATTATGTTGAAGATGTCTCCTTCTACACATATTTTGTTGAGAATTTTTATCATAAAAGGATGCTGAGCTTTGTCAAATGCTTTTTCAGCATCTATTTATAACCCCATGTAGTTTTTATCTTTCATTCTGTTGGTGTGGTATTATTACATTGATTATGTTAAGCCAACCTTGCATCCCAGGGATAAATCCCACTTAGTCATGATGTATAATCTTTTTAATGTATTACTAAATTCAGTTTGCTAGTATTTTTTGGAGGATTTTTGCATCTATAGTCATCAGACGTATTGGCCTGTAGTTTTCTTTTCTTGTGCTGTTTTTGTCTGACTTTGGAATCTGGGTAATGCTGGCCTCCTAAAATGAATTTGAAAGTATTTCCTTTACTTCTGTTTTTTAGAAGAGTTTAAGAGGGATTGGCATTAATTCTTCTTTGAACGTTTGGTGGAATTCAGCCATGAAGCCATCTGGTCCTGAACTTTTCTATGTTGGGAGGTTTCTGATCACTACTTCAATCTCTTAATTTGTTGTTGGTCTGTTATGGCTTTCTATTTCTTCTTGATCCATTCTTAGCAGTCATGTATTTCTAAGAATTTATCCATTTCCTCTAGGTAATCCAATTTGTTGACATGTAATTGTTTATAATAGTCTATTGAATGTCTCTACCATCATTTCTGCTTTTATTTATTTGAGTCTTCTCTTTTTTATTCTTAGTTAGCCCAGCTAAGGTTTTTGTCAACTTTGTTTATTTCCTCAAAAAATTAGCTCTTAGTTTTGCTGATTTTTTTCTATGGTTTCTCTATTTTTTTCTTCTGTGATCGTTATTATTTTCTTTCTTCTGTTAACTTTGCATCTAGTTTGTTTTTCTTTTTCTAGTTCCTTAAGGCTGTGGTCCCGAACCCCCAGCTGCAGACTGGTACTGATCTGTGGCCTCTTAGGAAGGGGGCCATACAGCAGGATGTGAGTGGCAGGCCAGTGAGCAAAGCTTCATCTGTATCTATAGCTGCTCCCCACCACTTGCATCACTACCTGAGTTCCACCTCCTGTCAGATCAGTAGCATCATTATTTGCAGGAAATCAAGCTCAGGGCTCCCACTGATTCTGCATTACAGTGAGTTGTATAATTGTGTTTTATTATACAACTTTTTTGTATTGCTATGTTTTTACTCCTTTCTCTTTTTCTTTTGTGTAATTTCTATAGGTATTATTTTTGAGGTTACCAAGGGACTGACATAAAATATCTTATAATGATAGCAATCTATTTTAAACTGATAAGAACTTAACTTCCCTTGCATACAAGAATGCTCTGCTTTTACCACTTCTCCCCCCACATTACATGCTATTGATGTCACAATTTACAACTATTTATATTATGTATCCATTAGCGTCATTTATTACTTTTGTCTTTTACCTTTTATAGTAGAATTATAATTGATTTACCCACCACTGTTATAGTAATAAAATATTGCTTTTGTCTGTATACTTACTTTTGCAAATAAGTTTTATACTTTTCTTATGTTTGTGTGTTGCTGCTTAGTGTCCTTTTTTTTTCTTGACTTGAAGAACTCTCTTTAACATTTCTTGTAAGGCAATGGTGATAAACTTCCTCAGCTTTTTTTTGTCTGAGAAAGTCTTTATCATTCATTTTTTGAAGACATTTTCTGGGTATAGTATTCTTGTTTGGTTTTTGGTTTTGTTTTTGCTTCTTATTTTTTGTCTTTCATTACCTTGACTATATCATTCACTTCCTCTGGCCTGCAAGGTTTCTAATAAAAAATATGCTGATAGTCTTATTACGGTTCCCTTGTATTTGATAAGTCACTTTTTTCTTACTGCTTTCAAATTTTTCTTTTTGTTTTTAACTTTTGACAATTTGATTCTAATGTGTCTTAGTATGAGTCTCTTTGGAATCTTTTATTTGGTGTCCCTTGGGCTTCTTGGATGTAGATTTGTATTTCCTTCCTCAAGACTTGGGAATTTTTCAACCATTATTTCTTTAAATAAGGTCTCTGTAGCTGTGTCTCTCTCTTCTCCTTCTGAAGCTTTGACAGTGAGTATATTTTTCCTTAGTGGTGTCCCATAAGTCCCTTAAACTTTTTTCACTCTTTATTATTATTATTATTGTTGTTGTTTTTCTCCTCAGATTGGATGACTTCCAATGACCTATCTTTGAATTTACTATTTCTTTCTTCCTCTTGATCTAATTTGCTGTTGAATTTCTCCATTGACTTTTTCAGTTAAGTTATTGTAATATTTAGCTCTATGTAGCTCTGTTTTTTGTTTGGTACTTTTTAATATTTTCTATCTTTTTGTTGAAATTCTAAGTTTGTTCATGCATTGCTCTCCTGACCTCGATTTTGAATTCTCTGTTGGGTAAATCACATATCTCCATTTCCTTAAGGATGGTTTCTGGAGATGTATCTTGTCCTTTAATTTGGAACATATTTCCTTATATCTTCACATTTCTTGACTCTGTTTAGTTTCTCTGTGTTAAAGAAGACAACTGCTTCTCCTAGTTTTCTCAAACTGCCCTCCTGTTGAAGACGGACCTCACCAGTCATCCCAGTCAGAGATTCTGGGTGCCTCTCAAATCTTTGTGCTTGTCCAAACCATTGTCTTTGTTCTTAGTGGCCCCCATGAGATTAGGGGGCCAAGTCCTACCTTGTGCTATCAGTAGCACAAGACAGATGGGATATAAACCAGTGCTTTGAGATGCAGCTAGAAACATTGGGATGTTAGATGTGTGTTCCATTTTTTTTCTGTCCTCAGGGATGAGCTGAGAGCTGGACTTTATCTCTCACTCACTCTGCATCAAGCTGGGGAGAGGATCTGTGGCAAATGCCTGTACATTCATTGAGACTGCCCTTTCTGAGCTAGAGCCACTGGAAGTACACCCATTGAAAAACCACTTCTTTGTTCCTTGTGGGCTAGGGAGAGTCAAGAATGCAGAGTCCATCAAGTTATTAAGGAAGCAATGTCTTAGGTGTGAGCTATAAAAGTTGGTACATTTGATGTATACATAAGCTCTTTCCAGGGAGAATCTGCAGGCCTGGATTTATCTCTGAAGTGAGCCAGGGAAGAAGGCACAGGAAGTGTTCACATTACCATTTAGGGTCTCAGAGGTCTATTGTTTATCTGCCCCATCAGCTCCCAGATGCAGGATAATTAGAAGCTCAACTTTCAGGCAGCAGCTGGAAAAGTGTATGGACACCCTTTCCAGGGAGAAACTGGGAGCTGGGCATAATAGTCCATTCTCTCTGCACTGAGCCTATAGTGTGTAGCCAATGGAAGTGTTCACATGCTCATTTAAGACCACCCCTTTGTTCTCTGTGATCTATGGAGAATCATGAATGAAGAGCCCTGTCAACTTCCAGAGCTAAGTGATTAAGTGATAGCCCTTTGGATGGGGGCTATAAAAGTTTGTGTGTTATATGTGTGATCTAAATATTTCATTCCTCAGGCATAAGCTGGGAACTGGGGATTCCTTCTCAATTTTAAAGTGTGGCATCTGGGGTGGAGTTTGTGCCTGAGTGTATCTCAGTGTTTCCTGCTCATTTTGATGTGGATGTTTTCTCAGATGCTTGGTGAGTAGGAGTCTCTCAATTAGTTTCTGGCTTTCTTTCAGAGGAAATTGATCTGTGTGTTGATGTTTATCTGGTGCAAACATGGGAGGAGGGAAAGTCAGGAGCCCCCTATTCTGCAATTTTGGTGATGTCACTCCCATCCAATGTGATTTGAGAAGTGTTCAGGACCATGCTGCCCAAAATTTCTGCCCCACTGCATTCTACCTCCCTTGTCATGGTCCTGTCCATGGCTGGACTTTGAAATGTTGCCCCAGTTCTTGGACACTGGGCTTGGAAGAATCACAAACTTTGGCCCACACAATGGAGAGAGATGACAGATACTCAACAAGTATGAATGAAGAATTTATTGTAAGGAAAGTTTAAGGGTGCAAAATGAAAATGCATTTCCTAAGGGGAAATGGGTCTGTCTCTGTGAGTGGAGAAGACACTTCTATGTTTCTCCTTTTATATGCTAGTAGTATATGTTGATGTAAAGGTCAGTTATACTTACTTATGATTATATGTCATGGGTTTTGGGGTCTGGATTTTTCCAGGTATGGACATAACTTAAAGATTATGTTCCAGACATTCCTTTCTCCTATACATGTGATGGGGAAAGTCACCATTTATAGTGTTTTTCTGTTTTCTGATTGGTGTTCACTGTTCCATGGTCTTAGTAGACCATTCTTTAAGACTGAAATAACTGTTTACCCTGGTTATTTTTCTGTAACTATTTCCTTCTTGTTTTTCTTTAACTGTTTCCTCCTTCTTGTTTTTCTGCTCCTGTCATTCCATTACCTCTTGTTTTTCTGTCCCTAATACCCTGACTGTACATGTCTGCCCTTACTGTTACTCCTTTGGCCTTAGATAATAAGATGCAGAAGCATCAATTCTAGGCTACTCTAGTATTGACTAACATGTATCTAGTACTTTTCAACATAGAAAGTAATTTTTCCATCATTCAATCCTCATAGCAAATCTATGGCATACGTTCTGATTTTTGTGTGTGTGAAAATGGAGAAACAGAAGATTAAACTGAAACTCGCACAGTAAGTTTCAGTGAAGTGAAGAATGAGGTGAAGAACAGCTCCAGCAGGCTCTGTAAAATCCTGGGTCACCATAATTTCAGCACCATCGCCCTCATTCCAATAGAACAGCCTATGAGCTTCCTGGAAACTATTTAAATAAGAAAGAGAATGACCATTGTCTTGAGCTATTCACTGTCTGTCACAGGAGACATGAGATATCATCTTTCAGCAAGGTCTTCACCCACCTTGTAATTTAAGTAAAACTTTTATGCTAATTTCTTCTCCCTCCTGGTGTTAGTCCTGACTCCTGGGAAAGGAAAGGAAATGCTTTCACAATTTATACACAACTTTGGCTTCAACCACATCATTTACTCCATTTTGTCTCCTATAAAATCTAAAAAAGTAGCTGTAAAGTTTTTCTGTTTCATTTTTGTATGTGTGATAATGTCTTTATTTTGCCTTCACTTTTTTTTTATTATTTCAAAACATTACAAGGGTACAAATGTTTTTGGTTTCATGGATTGCTTATGTTAACCTTGAGTCAGAGTTACAATTATGCCCATCACCCAGATAGTGTTCATTGTACCTGTTAGGTAGGTTTTCACCCACGCCTTCTCACCCCTCCACCTACTTGATTTCCACTGAGTTTTACTTCCCTCTGTGTACATGTGCGCTCATCAGTTAGTTCCAATTTAATGGCAAGTACATGTGGTATTTGTTTTTCCATTCTTTAGATACTTCACTTAGGATGATAGTCTCCAGTTCCATCCAAATTGTTGCAAAAGGCCATAATTAATACTTCATGGCTGAGTACTATTCCAGTATACATATACCACTTTTGATAATCCACTGATGAATTGATGGGCACTTGGGTTGATTTCACATCTTTGCAATTGTGTATTGTGCTGCAATAAACATTCAAGTGACTTCTTTTCCTTTGGGTAAATACCCAGTAGGAGGATTGTTGGATCAAATGGTAGGTCTATTTTTAGTTCTTTGAGGAATCTTCATACTGTTTCTCATAGAGGTTGTACTAATATGCAGTTCCACCAACAGTATATAAGTGTTTCTTTCTCTCTATTTCTCTCTATTGTTTTTGGACATTTTAATAAAAGCCATCCTAACTGGGGTAAGATGATATCTCATTGTGGTTTTAATTCACATTTCCCTGATGATTAGTGACATTGAGCATTCTTTCATATGTGTATCAGCTATTTATCTATCTTCTTTTGAAAAGCTTCTGTTCATGTCTTCTTTCCCACTTTTTTAATGGGGTTGTTTGGTTTTTTCCTTGTTGGTTTGCTTCATTTCTTTGTAGATTCTGGTTATTAGCCCTTTTGAGATGTACAGCTTGCAAATATTTCCTTGTACTCTGTAGGTTGCCTTATTTGTTCTGTTGATTATTTCCTTAGCTATGCAGAAAGTTTTTAATTTAATCAAGTCCCATTTATTTATTTTTGTGGTTGCTTTGATTGCCATTGGAGTCTTTTTCATCAATTCTTTGCCTAGGTCTATATCTAGAAGAGTTTTTCCAACATTTTCTTCTAGAATTCTTGTTTTCATGCCTTAAATTTAAGTCTGTTATCCATCATGTATTAATTTTTGTCAGTGATGAGAGATATAGATACTGTTTCATTCTTCTGCATGTGGCTCTCCAATTCTCTCAGTTCCATTTATTGAATGGGGCTTCTTTCCCCAGTGTATATGGTTGTCTGCTTTGTCAAAGATCAGTTGGCTATATGTGGATGGTTTTATATCTGGGTTTTCTGTTCTGTTCCATTGGCCTGTGTCACTATTTTTGTGCCAATACTATGCTGTTTTGGTTACTATAGCCTTCTAGTATAGTTTGAAGTCTGGAAATGTGATGCCTCCAGATTTGTTGTTTTTGATTAAGATTGCTTTGGCTTTTTGGGCTCTTTTATAGTTCCAAATGAAGCATAGAATTATTTTCTCTAGATCTGTGAAACATGATGTTGGTATTTTGATGGGATTGCATTGAATTTGTAAATCGCTTTGAGTAGTATAGACATTTTAATGATGTTGATTTTAACAATCCATGAGCATGATATGTTTTCCATTTGTGTCATCTGTGATTTCCTTCCTCAGTGTTTCAGAGTTCTCTTTGTAGTGATTTTTGACCTCCTTGGTTAAGTATAGTCCTAGGTCTTTTATTTTCTTTGTGTCTATTGTGAATGGTATTGAGTCTTTGATTTAACTCTCAGCTTGGCTGTTGTTGGTGTATAGGAATGCTACTGATTTTTGTGCATTGATTTTGTAACCTGAGACTTTGCTGAATTTATTTATCAATTCCAGGGGTCTCTTTGTGGAGTCTTTGGGGTTTTCTAGATGTACGATCATATTGTCAGCAAAAAGCAATAGTTTGAGCTCCTCTTTCCTGCTTTGGATACCATTTATTTCTTTCCCTTGCCTGATTGCTCTGGCTAGGACTTCCAGCACATGTTGAATAGAATTGGTGAGAGTGGGAACTCTTGTTTTGTTCCAATTCTTAGTGGGAATGCTTTCAACTTTTCTACATTCAGTATGTTGTTGGCTGTGGGTTTGTCATATGTGGCTTTTGTAATTTTGAGATATGTTCCTTCTATGCCTGGTTTATTGAGGGTTTTTATCATGAAAAGGTGCAGAATTTTGTCAAATTCTTTTTCTGCATCTATTGAGATGATCATATGGTCTTTGTTTTTGCTTGTGTTTATGTGGTGACACTCCTGTATGCTGAACCATCGTTGCACCCTGGAATGAAGCCTACTTGGTCATGATGTATTATTTTTCAATGTTCTGTTGAATTCAGTTAGCTAGTATTTTATTGAGAATTTTTCCATCTATATTCATAAGAGATATTGGTCTGTGGGGTTTTTTTCTTCTGTCCTTTCCTGGCTTTGGTATCAAGGTGATGCTGGCTCCATAGAATGAGTTGGGGAGGATTCCCTCCTTTGTAATATTATGGAATAATTTCTGTGGTATGGGGTACCAGCTTTTCTTTGTATATCTGGTACAGCTGTGAATCCATTTGGTCTGGGGATGTTTTTGTTGTTAGCTTTTTTATAACTACTTCAATCTCGTTGCTTGTTATTGGTCTGTTCAGGAGTTCTATTTCTTCCTGATTGAGTCTTGAGAGGTTGTGTGTTTCCAAGAATTTGTCCATTTCATCTACATTTTTCAGTTTATGTGCATAGAGATTTTCATAGTATTCACAGATGATATTTTGTATATCTTTGGTATCAGTTGTAATATCTCCTTTTTCATTTCTGATTGAGCTTATTTGAATCCTTTCTCTTCTATTCCTGGTTAATGTAGCAAGATGTCTAACAATTTTGTTTATTTTTTCAAAGAAACAACTTTTTGCTTCATTGATCCCTTTTATTTTATTTTATTTGTTTATTTTCCATTATGTTTAGTTCTGCTCTGACTTTAGTTATTTCTTTTCTTCTGCTTGATTTGGGTTTGATTGGCTCTGCCTTTTCCAGTTCCTTGAGCTATGACATTAGATTGTTGATTTTTGATCTTTCTGTCTTATTGATGCAGACACTTAAGGCTATGAATTTTCCATTTAGGACTGCTTTTGCTGAATCCCATAGATTTTGATAGCTTGTGTCCACTTTGTCATTCAGTTCAAGGAATCTTTTTATTTCCATCTTACTTTCATTATTGACCCAAGAATCATTCAGCAACAGATTGTTGAATTTCCATGAGTATCTATAGAATTGAGT
>CAUYRT010093837.1:0-15474 GCA_963574885.1 Lepilemur ruficaudatus
ATAAGTAGTATAATGATTGAATTCACAAATGAGATAAAATAAAAAGGGTTTCAGTCAAATGTTATCAAAGAGAAGACAATTGATTCAAGTTCTTTAGAGAAGATAATGATATAGAAAACAAATTATATTAGGATTATGTAACGATATATTATGTAATGACGATTGATTTTTAAATACAGTTTAAATAGTTAAATAAAAGGAGGATTAAAGAAAAAAAAAGAAAATTTATTTAGAGACGGGCAACTTCGTAATGTCTATTATTTTGTAAGTCCACTTGAACTTTGAGCATACGTCATTAACATCGCAAGTAGCCCATGTGTAGGCCCTTCAGAAACTCAGACGAGTGAGGGGACAATCTAGTCAGAGTTTATAAAAATTCTAACTTGAAGAATAGTATAGAAACAGTCTTAGGGTAGCAAATTAATAAACACAAATATGAATAAAGACAACACTGAAGATAAAATCTGCCAAACGGAAATATTTTGTTAAATGTAAAATATATATATATATAATTAAACATTGAATTAAACATGCGTGTTGTTTAAAGTAATTAAGATAATTTCTTACCAAACTGAAATAAAAATTCATAGAATTTTTGAGCTGGAAGTAATCTTAAAGTGAGGAAATTAAAACTTCATTTCATAGGTAGGGGAACATTCACAGAAAAGACAAGTGAAATGAATAAAATATTTTAAGCAATATTCATCTAAACTAAAAATATTTTGTCAATCCAGTGAAATAAGGTAGATACCCCGGTTTTAGGTATTAAATGACCATAGAGATCTTATTACATGTTAAGTTAGACATTGTTGACCTATAGGAAGCTGAGGCACAAAATATAATTTTAAAGAGTTTTCTTGAGCCAAAGTGAGGACAGCTGCCTGGACAACACTTCCAAGTTGCCATGGGAACGCTCTGGCCCTTGTTACTACCAGGTTCTTAAAGGCAAAAGGGAGCAAGAAGTGGGCTTCACAAAGTTGTTTGAGAGGAATGCTCATTGGTTTTCAGAGATAACATTGAATAACCACTTGCCATGCATCCTGGCACTGTGGGCATGAGTTCCCATGCCCACGGCATTGCTAGGTTAATTTTATGGCTATTTGGTGTCAGTCGGTCTAGAGCCCCCGTAACAAGTGGCTTCAAAAGGTAATTACTTAGGCCAAGAAGGGAGTAAGACGTGACTGCTGTCACATTTTAGTGCCTCTCCAGGCCTGGTAATTTAAAAGGGCTGTATGCCTCAGATAAAAGGTTTCTTTTGTTTCTGACTATTCTATGTCAAGGGGGAAGATTATTAAAATAATGTGATAAAACTGTTACTTTATGGTTTTCCTCCCCCAAATCCATAAACCTGGGCTAATCATGAAAAAAACATCAGATAGAATGTCTTTTTTCCTTTGGGTAGATGCCAAGTAGTATAATTGTTAGATTAAATGGTAGTTCTTTTATTTCTTTGAGGTATCTCCATATTACTTCCCATAGAGGTTGTACTAGTTTTCAGTCCCACCAACAGTATATGAGTGTTCCTATTTCTGCATTCACATCAGTATTTGTTGTTCTGGGACTTTTTGATAAAAGCCATTCTCACTGGAGTTAAGTGATAGCTCATTGTGGTTTTGATTTGTATTTCCCTGATGATTAGAGATGCTGAGCATTTTTTCCATGTTTCTTGGTCATTAGTCTGTCTTCTTTTGAAAAATTTCTGTTCATGTCCTTTGCTCACTTTTTAATGGGGTTGTTTGATTTTTTCTTGCTGTTTTCCTCGGTTCTATATAGATTCTAGTTATGAGCCCTTTATGGGATGTGTAGCATGCAAATATTTTCTCCCATTCTGCAGGTTGTCTATTCACTCAAATGATAGTTTCCTTGGCTGTGCAGAAGGTTTTCAATTTGATCAGGCCCTGTTTGTTTACTTTTGTTGTTGCTATGATTGCTTTTGAGGTCTTCATAAATTCTTTACCTAGGCTTATGTGTATAAGAGTTTTTCCAACATGTTCTTCTGGATTTCTTATAGTTTCATGCCTTAGGTTTAGGTCTGTTATCCATCATGAGTTGATTTTTGTGAAAGGTGAGAGGTGTGGATTTTGTAACAGTCTTATACATGTGTGGGCTATCCAATTTTCCCAGCACCATTTATTAAGGATTCTTTTCCCCAGTGTATGTTTTTGTCTGCTTTGTCAAAGATTACATGGCCATATGAGAATCGTTTTATATCTGGGTTCTCAGTCCTATTCCATTGGTCTATGTCTCCGTTCTTGTGCCAATATCATACCATTTTGGTTAATATAGCCTTTTAGTTTAGCTTGAAGTCTGGTAAATTGATGCCTCCCAATTTGTTCTTTTTGTTTACGATTGTTTTTGCTGTATGGGGTCTTCTCTGGTTCCATATGAAGCATAAGATCATTTTTTCTAGATCTGTGAAAAATGATGTTGGTGTTTTAATAGGGATTGCATACAATCTGTAGATCACTTTGGGTAGTATAGACATTTTAACAATGTTGATTCTGCCAATCCATGAGCATGGTACGATTTTCCATCTGTTTACGTCCTCTGTTATTTCCTTCTTCAGTGTTTTGTAGTTCTCCCTGTGCATGTAGAGATGAGAGTTTCTGTTGGAATTGATTTCTAATTTTATTCCACTGTTTTTCTGAGAAAATGCATGGTATAATGTCTATTTTTAAAAAATTTGTTGAGGCCTGTTTTGTGGTCTAGAATGTGGTCAGTCTTAGGGAATGCCCCATGAGCTGATGAGAAGAACATATATTCAGTGGGGGATGGGCAAGCTTGTAGCTCTGACTTGGGTGGTACAAAGGCAAGTTATGTAACCAAAGCGTTTGTACCCCTGTAAAAAAGCAGATTTTGGAAAGAATCAAGAAGAACATCTAGAATGAAAAACTATAATAACTAAATTACAATCCAAATGGACAGGATATAACATAGCTAAAGAGAAAACCAGTGAACTGGAGGATATATTTGAAAAAACTACCCAGAATGTGGTCAAAAGAGACAAAGAGAAGGAAAATATGAAAGAACTTCACAGAAATGAAGGATAAGATGAGGTGGTCTATGTCATTAGAGTCCTAGAAGGACACAATAGGGAGAAGAAGGGAGAGTAATATTAAAAGACGTAATTCTACAAGCCTATAAATTAAAGAAACTTAATGGTCTTAGCAAAATAAATAAAGTAAAATTAATTAATCTACAAAAATGAAAAAAGAAAAACATCAGACAAATCAAAGTTGAGAAACATTCTATAAAGTACCTGCCCAGTACTCCTCAGAACTGTCAGGGTCATCAAATATAAGGAAAGTCTGAGACACTGTTACAGCTGGGAGGAGCCTAAAGAGACAGGAGGAAATGAAACCTGGTATCCTGGGTAGGATCCTGGGGCAGAAAAAAGGTGCTAGGTAAAAACTAAGAAAATCTGAATAAAAATGAACTTTAGCTAATAATAATACATCAATAATGATTTATTAATTAGAACATGTAAATATTAATAGTAATGTAGGATATTAAAAATAAAGGAAATGTGGTATGGGGAATATGAGAACTCTCTGTACTCTGTATTTTTTTCTGCCAATCTAAAACTTTTCTACAGTAAGTTTATTTTTTTAAAAATTGGTCTAGGCAAAGAATTTATGAAGATTCCCAAAGGAAATCACAGCAACAACAAAAATAAACAAATGAGACTTGATCAAATTAAGAAGCTTCAGTGCAGCCAAAGAAATTCACAGGAGCAAACAGACAACCTACAGAATGGGAGAAAATTTTCCCATGCTACATATCCGATAAAGGGCTGGTAACTAGAATCTATTGAGAACTCAGGAAAATCATCAAAAAAAAAATCAAACAAACCTACCAAAAAGTGGGCAAAGGACATGAATAGAAACTTTTCAAAAGAAGACAGAATAATGGCCAACAAGCATATGAAAAAATGCTCAACATCTCTAATCATCAGAGAAATGCAAATCAAACCTACAATGAGATATTCACTTATCCCCAGTGAGAATGGCCTTTATCAAAAAGTCACAAAACAATAAATGTTGGCGTGGATGTGGAGAGATAGGAACACTCTTACACTGCTGGTGGTACTGCAAACTAGTGCAACCTCTGTGGAAGCAATATGGAAATAACGTAAAGAGATATACATAGATCTACCATTTGATCCAGCAATCCCATTACTGAGCATCTACCCAAAAGACATTCAACACCTAAGTGGACATATAGGAATAATATTTATCAGGTGTTGTACCCCCACAATATGCTGAAATTTAAAAAAAAGTTATGTCAAAATTTAAAAACAAAAACAACAACAAAAAAATCTCCTTGTAGGAGTCTCCTTGTAGGATTCTGTTAGTTATGAAAGATTATGTATATATGTATATATATTTACATATATATACTCTCTCTCTCTCTCACACACACACACGCACACACACATTTAAAACCTCACCTCAGACCACACAATAACTACTATTTTAATGTAAATTAAATGTAAAACCAATCACAGACCATCAATTTCTCCATCCTGAACCATGAAAAAGTTAGAACAGATAAATATTTCTCAAGACATTAGAAAGAGTATTTTCTATCCTTAGAAGTAATAAATTACCCAGGAAAAGATAAATCCCTCTCAGTTTATAATATTCAAATCATTGATTATTAATTTTAAAAATATTATCTATTTTACTAGAATTACAGAAATGAAAATTTAAACAATTAGTTATTTTTTCAATGGAATAAAAGTATTATAAAAACTAAAAGGAATACAAAAAATTGTTACAGACTCTTCTTGTGGTTATTTTTCAGTGTTTTTCACATTATAATGTAGCATCTATAAAATCAAGGGTCATATCTTACTTATTGCTACAACCAGAGAGTTTTGCACATAGTAAGACTTTAATAATAATTAAAGCACAACTGATGAATAAAAGGAGAAATAATGTGTGTACTAAATTAATACATACTACTCAGTGCCCTTCAAGCTTCATAGAAATCATTTGAAGGTTCCCATTAATTCAATAATTCTTTACAAGCATCCTTCTTCTTTCCTCTTAAAGGACAGGTGAGTTTTAATAGGTGTAGCATAGTGTAGAGCACATCAAATAAAAAAAAATTGGAATCTTGGAAGGACTATGAAGAGAATAGATTGGTTGAAACAACCAACTGGTTTTTGTGGAGTCATATGAAATAAGATTGGCACATAAATTGGTTACAGATAATAACTGGCCAATTTCAATTTCAGAAATTTTGAGCAAACCATGAAAACAACAGTACATCATAGAAAAGAGTTGAGAAGGAGAAAAGAACCTCAACTATCCAATTCAGCACATGAAAATAACTGTATCTACCATATAATAATTTATGGTTTAAGTGTTATAGTGAGTACAAATATGTGAAAAATGAAAGTCACACCTGACGGATGCCATGCGCTGGCTGGGAGAGGGGCACACTTGTAGCTCTGACTTCGGCAGTACAAAGGCAATTTATGTAACCAAAGTGTTTGTACCCCCGTAATATTCTGAAATAAATAAAGATGCAGTTCCTAAATGAGATTGCTAAGACAATTTTCACCTGCAAAACTCTACAGTAAAAATATTCTTATTGGAAAATCATTCTGCTCTCAAATGTTGGATGGATTAGATATGAAGAGAATGGATATAGACATGAGAACTATAACCATTTGCAAATGAGGTGAAAAAGAATTACTGACAGTAAAATTGGAGGTACATGTTGGAAATAAAGGCTGTTTTGAAATAAAACATTTTAACTTTACACACAATTTACCCTTCATAGTATGGGTTGAGCATTAGTTTATTCTCATATGTGTATCTTTTATTTCTCCAACTAGATTATAAGACTGCCTGAAAGATGGACATCATATTTAAACAGTAAATCCCTTACAGTGCCTACCTCAGTAATTTCTAAGTAGTAGGTATTGAAAAGCATTGTTTGATTAATTTATAAAAATATTTTAGCATTTTCAATTGAGATTAAATGTAGACTCTTGCAGAAATAGTGACTGTTACGAGAAGAAATATTTAGAAAATTGCCTATTTAGTTTTCAGAGTGATTTCATTTATGGAAAAGGGAGATAAATATAAAGATAGAAAAAAAGACTATTGTGAACTTTTCTGATTTAATATATGATATTGATATATTAAAATCCAATTATATAACCAATGAATTTAACTTCTTTCTTGATTATTAAGTTTCAATAACAATAATGAAATAGAAATAAAGACCAAATTCCTTTCATAAAATCTCCTAAAAGTTGTGAGAGTTTTTATTGTTAAATGACAATAATAATTCATCTAATAACCTTCAAATATACATGCAATCAAAATAATATGAAGTTAAAAAAGACAGCTTCTCTTTAGGTGGGCAAGGGCAGAGAATCGCACAGACTTTCAGGGGGCTGTATCGTAGGTGGCGCTCTCGTCCTCAGACACAGCTCTTTCCCAGAGTTGGAGCTGCCCCTGAGGCTCACAGCAGCAGGGTGGTGGCATCCTGGCTTTATGTCCATTGCACACACTGAAAATTCACAGGTAGAAGAAGTTGCTACACAAATGGCTCCAAGGAGAAGAGATGATAAGAAAAGAATCCAAGATTTATACACAAACAGACACAAAGGAAATGAGGGCTAAAAGTCATAAATCATTGGTATTTATTGATCAAATGAATATATACCAAATCTCCCACATAATTTTGCTTATAGGTAAAGCTTCCAATTAATCATGCACACATACACACACACACATTATGCTGACAAAAATTTATATTGTTCCAACTTCAGTTCTTAAAGACAGCTATTTCACCTTCCAAATAATTGGTATTGTTGAGAGCAAGAATGAACAGAGGCAGGAGATGAGAAAACTAATAGAAAATAAACCTATTAGAGCAATTTCCCCCACCTTTAACTAGAGCTACATTTCTTTTCAAATGGCTTGTCTTTAGAGGAAATAAAATTCACTCTAGAATGGATGTGCAAAAATAAAAACAAATAAATTTGGCTTTTACAGAGTGGCTACTACTATTGAGGATAAAATAAGCTCTCAGCTGCCAAGACACTCAGCTGATTTCCAAATTTGACCAAGGGTATCAGGGCAAACTCCTCGCCTTACACTGAAGTTACAGGATCTTATGTGTATGCAGGGCAGACAAAATTATGGATTTCATATCTCCTCTGAAAGGGCAGAGTGATTAGTTCTATTTATGTTATTTCTCGAAACAGGATAAGCAAATTAATTGCCCTTGACAGGATTTAAACCTTTGACTTACATCTCTGCTGTAGTTAATCTAATCCTTCACTCCTATATGTTCACCTTCTGTTAAAATTAAAGAAGTTACCTAAACATTATGAAGTTAAAAATTTAATTCTTTTCACTTTAACACTCCTCAAATTATCTTTAAATACTCATCTATTAATCTAGATAACTATAGAAATTATTTCTTGGTGGTTAAAAGGCTCCAGAATCAGATATAACTATATTCAAATATTTGCTCTGCAACATACAAATACAAGACTGGTGAGCTTCAAGAAGTCACTTAGCCTCTCTGTGCTTTAGTGTCCTTATTTTAAAATTGAATAATAAGTACTCCAATAATTTTATGGAGTATTAAATAAAAAATAACAACCGACACTCCGAAAAGAGCAATATGGTTATTATCCAATGGAAGATCACACATTTTTTTATTGTCATGGAATCATTTTACAGAAATGTATAATACATCATGTATCTTTTTTACACTCCAAGGAATCAAGGTCAGTTGTATTTATGATGTGATTTGAATGATCCACGGAATGGTATAAGCCGCCAAAACTACATCAGAAGGTTCTCTTACAAATAAGAAAGTATATCAGGAATGTACGACATCTCATTACTTGTTATTCCATATCACACCTCAAGCAAATAAGTTATCAGGAGAACTTGAGCATGAATTAGTTTTATCATGCCTTTTTTTTTTTTCTGTCCTGAGAAACATGGTCAAGTATTAGAAGGGGGGAGTGGTAAATTATGACAAAAGGGCACTGATCAAGAAATAGAAATCATAGGAAACAGAGCAGAAATCAACTCTAGAGACTCTTGGCCTCCTCCTCCGGAGTCCTGCTGAAAGCATCCTGAAGTCTCGGGAGAACCCCTGGGGCATTTAGGAGCAGAGCCAGAAGCAGCTCCCCACAAGCGCAAGTGTCTGCAAAGTATCCCTCCACTTAAAAAGATGCAAACTTCACATGTGCTTTTTTGATCCCTGCTTATTCTAATAAAAATGACTTCATTACATAGCAATTTATATTCTTCAACATATTTTCAAAAATCAGAAACCACTATTCGTGTTGTAGAAGCTACTGAACAAAATGCTGGGGGAAAGTGCTCCCGTGCGAGAGTGCCTTTTCCAACTCGAGCCAGCGTGGCAGCGCCAGTGCCGTCATTCCGCGCGACGGGCAAGGCCGAGCTGCCCAGCCTGCATCCAAGGCCGAGATGATCTGGATTTGAGCAAATATTTCAGTCCATCAAGTTCCATGAGGCTACCATAAAAATACAGTCCAGAACGTGACGGTGTTTCTAGCACGGCCTTTGTGGACCCCAGCTACGAAGAGGCTCAGCCGTCAGCGAGAGGCGAGGTTCACATGCGTTACGGGAGATTGTGCACAGGCCTCTTGAGAATGACCCCCACTTGGAAGTTATACTGTGGTCCCTCGGTATATGGAAACTTATTTATAAAATATTATACCTATGAAATATTTTCCTTTGAAAAAAAGGAACAGATAAATACTTTTTGTAACTTTATTACTTAAATTTGTTGTTAAAAATTTGCAATGAATGAGATGTCATTTTGTATAATAAAGATATAGGACCTAAGTGATGATTTGATTAACAGATGTATTTGGTAAAAGTAGTTAAGCTAACAGTAAATACAGCCCTGCTCTTCTGTCTGTCCCCTGCGGGTAAATGAGCTAATTGCATTTGTCTGCAATCTTCTAACGGAACTGTCCTGATGGGCGTGAAACAATCAGAACAGGCCAGCAATGGCGGAGAGGACCACACCTCCTCCCCTGCTCTGCGGGGCCTCCTCCGCTGTCTCTTGCGGATGATGTTTGCACAATCTAGTTGAGCAGCGTAGTGGGTTAACAAGACCAGAGGGGCTTAATAGGTTAAAGGTGAACAGAAGCCCCCTTTCCTAGAATGGAATTACACCCACTCTGCCACAGTGTTATTCAAACACATTCAGGATTAGAATAACAGTGACTTTTTACTGAGTTTGTGAAAAGAAAAAAATTCGAGACCTTCCAAATGTATCATGCCAAGGGCAAAAGCTAAGCTCTAGAAACTGAGGAGCGTAACAAGGTTTTCCTTGGTGCATGACCTTTGCTCCGTGACCTTTGCGTTGACTTGTTCTATATTAACCAGCCTCCCTAGTCCCTATTCAAACCTAGACCAAATGATGTTGGCGGTAAAGACTCTCCTGACTACTATGTCTTTAGAATGGAATGCTAAGCAACCCCTTAGAGTGTAATCAACTGTACCCAATCAAATCTTGTTCAGCACCCCTGTTTTCGCCTATATAAAAGATCCTTATTTTTTCCCACACCGGGAGCGTTGATCATCATTCCTTGGTGTCCCTGTTTCCCCAGACAGCTGCCCTCCCGCTTTGTACTAGAATAAACTCTCTTAACTGAATCCTGAGCCTTTTCATTATTTTAAGTTGATACGTTTGTCCCTACTTATTTATAGCAATTTTCAAACTCTAAAATGTTCTTTTTGTTTATTATTTCCAGAAGCTCCAAAATATATTTTCTCTAGTCCAATCCTGAAAAATATCCTTCTTTCAAAAAACAGTCTATATCTTACTTTTTTGTTTCCAATCTACACAATTCCTAGAAGATAGAAATTTTCAGCTTTCTCCAATTTATATATGACAGTAAAATACACCCACCTTTCTTTCTTATTTGGTTAATAACACTTTCATCATTATATCTAGTCACCTTTCATTATAATAACAAAAGGATTTGCCCATTAACTGATAATATTTTCTCTTGTAAATATTCTCATGTATTATTTTTTGTATTTTTAATTTTTTCTGTATACATAATTTCTTTATTATTCTTTGCTTTTATTATTATTGCCTTTTATTATTCCTGATACATAGCTGATAGGTAGGTTTTAAATGAGACAATAAATTTTTAAGAAAGTCATTATCAATCCTGATTGCCTACCCTAAATTAATGTGTCAATCGAAATACCTTACCCAAATACTAGTAATTTGGTATTAATACATGTGCTACCAAAGTGCGCACTAAACACTGGTAATTTAGACATTCACTTGGGTAAGGGAAGGTGCAGTGGAGGAGGTAGGCTTGTTTGTTGTGTTGTTTTAGCATTTTTTATATTGGGTAGTTCAGGATTAAATGTGCTTTCAGTTGTAGAATTAGGAACAGTAGTTCACATGGAGTCTGATATGCATGTTCTGGAATTCAGTAACCTGTTTGTTAAATTAAGGCTCTACTGTAACTTACCCGTGTCTGTTAAACAGCAAGACACGAGCCGGAGTTATTAGTCTCAGTCTGCTACTACTACCATTGTCACTGGTACTACTGCTGCTATCACTCCCACTAGCTTCTTAGTAAATTATGTAATTGTTTATTTTTGAAAATTGATTTCCTCTTTATAAAACAAAGATTTTATTGGGTATAAATAAAAATTTTATTATAAATTAGTCATATTTCAGAGATGAATTAGAATAATAAAAATATTATATTAAGTATGTCTGCAATGTTTAAATGATACAGTTGTTTTGCGTGTTTATAGTTTATCAAGATTTCTGTTTTTAGAGTTTACATTTTGTGTGGCTTTTGTTTTCTGAAATACACCATTATTGATACCATATTATTTCTCTTAAGTTTAAATTCCTCAAGCTATTTTAAATTATTTAAAAGCCCTTATATGCCTTACCATTCTGTTTCCAATATAAACTGAATATATTCTGCATGTGTACATAGAAATTGACATAAGAATAAGGCTTGTTTCCACCAGTTACCAGAAAAACATAAATGACTTTGACTTGTGCGCCTTTGTGAGAGATGTTGCACAAAAACTTTGGCAATAAGAAGGTGGAGGGTTGTACATGTTATCAAGTCTTTGGGGCTTCACAAAACTTCCCACTGTGTTACACAGTTGTCCATTTCTCTTTCGATGCCTATATTTACATCAACTGATAAATGTGGCCACACTCTCACGGTGCACTTCTGCCACGTTCTAGCTTCCTGTCAGTTCAGAACGTGTATTTTGCTCAGGTGAGATGTGGTTGCCAGAAGACAGGGAGAATTCCGGGCTTACACAGAGCATCTCAGGGCATGGTATTTGAAATACTTCCGGCATACCTTGATTGTGGTCAGTTATGGGTCCAATCATTAGGATACAATACTTACCTTCTACTTGTAAATAGGATATTTGCTCCCATTTCCCAAATTGTAATCCATTCTAACTCTGCTTCGTGTTTTGTATCTTTTGCTCATATACTTACAATACTAAATTTGTAATTTTTTAATAACTTCAAGCTTCACATAAAGTATTTTATATATTCTAGTTCATACATATTCATAATCATGTTCAAGTTTGCCAGACTAATATCAAAAAATATATATGACTACCCTTTTTGGGGAGTATTTAGATTTAATCCCACCTAAAATGATACACATATAAATTTCTTCCTATGGAGGATACTCTGAATATCTGTGTTCCAATAGACTAGAATATGTGACACAAAGAGTCAAAGGGACACATGTCCAGAATATGTAATGAACTTCTACAAATTAATAAGAAAAATAGAAAATTCAGTTAAACATAGGCAAAAGGCTTAAATAGGTACTTCAAAAATAGCACATCCAAATGGCCATTTAATATACAAAAAAATGCTTAATGCTATCACACATAGGGAAACGTGAGTTAAAACCACAATAACTGGCCACTACTAACCCATAAAAAAGGCTAACAGAAGAACTCTGATTAGGAAAATAACTGCAAAACAACAGTTACCATTCAATGAAAACATTTAACAAAAATACAGAAGTATGCATAAAAATATGTATAAGAATAATTATTGCTGCATTATTTGTAAAAGCCAAGGTGGGAAACAATCCAAATGCTAAGAGAAGGACTCCTACAAACATGTGCTACTGCATACATGGGGCTACGCTGCCCCCAGGAAAAAGAAAACTCTACCCTTTATGCACCTGAATGGAAGGTACTCACAGTCGTGATACTGAGCAAAAAAAAGGCAGACATAAAATAATACACATTACACAATTCCTTTTGTATAACTTTCAAAATAAGCAAAGTTAATCCCTACTCTGGAAGTTAGGGATGTGTTTATCTTTGAGAAGGGAGAGGTTAATGGTTAGCAGGGGCATGGGCTGGGATTCTAGTCAACTGGCAATGGGCCGCCCGGTTGCACAGGTGTATTCCTATTGCAATACTTCATCGAGCAGGACATTTGTGTTTTGTACACTTTCTGTCATGTCATAATGTAATTTAAAATATTTAATAAAGAAAAAGCTAATTTTGCAACATGGATATTCATTTTCTTTAATCTTAATTGAAATACACCCAAGCATTCTTACACTGAATATCTGAAATGGCAGCTTCTCTTTCCTAACTCATCTCATTATTTTGCAGGTTCAGAACATATCTCAAACAAAATTATAGTGAAGATCAAATTTCGATTGAAATAATATTCCAGAAATTTCCATATGTCAAAGAGGGAACATCCATATACAAAATGTCATTTCTTATAGTTCCCTCCACTACCTTGTTATTATAGTGATCCACTGTGATAGTTTCATTTTCCTAACTTGCTGTCCATGCCAGAGATACTGTCTTCTCCAAAAATGTAAACTTATTTCTAAGTGCTCTTTAAAACTTATGAGAAAATATCGGTTAATTTGAGGAGGAAGCTCATGGACCTTAAATACCACTCCTTAATAAAATAATTAACACTAATTGACAGCAGGAGGCCATCGAGAGGCCTGACATTTAAAGTATAACATCTGCACATTCACTCATATTCATCCAGGATGGTTAAAGTCTACATCCAACTGCTTACCTAGGAATGAGCGTGCCTCAGTCTGCTGCTGCTGCTCTTGCGAGACTGGGTAATTCATAAACAACAGAAACTTATTTCTCACAGCTCCAGAGGCTGGGAAGTACAAGATCAAGGTCTCAGCAGCTTCTGTGTCTGGTGAGACCAACCCTCATGGATGAGGCGAGCTAGGCATCAGTGCACGGTGGAAGGATGGAAAGACGGAGTGTACCAACCCTGGGTCCTCACCTGGCAGAAGAGCAGAAGAAGAGCAAACCCAAGCCCTGGAGCCCTTTATAAGGGTCTACTCCCATCCATGAGGGTTCTGGCCACACAACTTAATCAACTCCTAAAGGTGATTATTACCTCTCATTACTATCGCATTGACCATTAAGTATCAACACATGAATATGGGGGGACACATTCAGACCACAGCAAAGTGAATAACATGAAGGAGAATTTTGTTGAGCATCCTTCAAGAATTTTATATAATTCGGCTGGGCGCAATGGTTCACACCTGTAATCCTAGCACTCTGGGAGGCCAAGGAGGGAGGATTGCTCGAGGTCAGGAGTTCAAGACCAGTCTCAGCAAGAGCAAGACCCTGTCTTTATAAAAATAGAAAGAAATTAGCTAGACAACTGAAAATATATATATACATATAGAAAAAAATTAGCCAGGCATGGTGGTGCATGCCTTGTAGCCCCCAGCTACTTGGGAGGCTGAGGCAGACGGATCGCTTGAACCCAGGAGTCTGAGGTTGCTGTGAGCTAGGCTGATGCCATGGCACTCTAGCCCAGGCAACAGAGCAAGACTCTGTCTCCAAAAAAAAAAAAAAAAAAAGAAATTATATAATTAGGCTAAATAAACTTTTCAACAAGTTGGAGAAAAGTTACTCAATATGTAAGGTTTTAGGGGGCAGGTACAGTACTTTTGGTATTGTAATACATACGGGATACAATAGATATTTAAAGATAATAAATCCTCCATGTCCTTCTTCAATAAACCTCATTTATTTTATTTTTCTATTCCTATGGCTTTTTGCTTTAATCAGAACATTCATATCTGGAGTCCTTTATAAAAGGTAATTTTGAAGAGAAATCAATTGGAGAACTAGTGTTACAGCATCTAAAAATAAGAGGATGTATTTCATAGATGATCCACTTTTTTGTTCTATTCAAATTCTATTAAATCTTATATATAATATCTTGTGAATATTTTCTAAAGTGAAGCTTGGAGAAAAGCAAGAAGGGAATCCACGAATCTTCATCCATCTCCCATGCAGACACTGGACTAACGGTCCACAGGGCTGACGACGGCTCTGTGTGACTTGGTAAGAAAGACCTGGCTCCAGCTACAGAAATACGGTGCAGAAGGCCCCTTCCCTGCAGCTTCCTCTTTCCCTCCCTGCTCTCACACCACTCTGGTGTGTGATCAATTGCAAGTAACATTACAATTATGGCTTAGTCAGGACTTGACTGAGACAGCCCGGCCCTGGCCTGCGGGGTAGTCGGGTGGATGGTGTGTTCAGGACGGTGCACACTTGGAAGGTGCTGGGCTCCTCTGCCTATTTCTCTAGGACAGATGTAAGGGTCAGAGCATAAAAATTAAAAAAAAAAATCTATCTGGAAATGCTCTACGGAATCATCACAGACAGCAGATAGCAACAGCGTCTCACCATTTCAGATAGGCCGGAGGGCCTAGACACGGCCCGTGAGCAGGATCTGCTGTGCCCTGCTTTGAGCGATACTTTGCCATTTGCCGGCAGTAAAGTGACACCTCCTGCCTGTGTCTCTCAATGGCATCACGTTGCATTCATTAAAATCCTGCACTCAGCCAAGAGCTAATTTTTAATGTATTATACAAGGTTTCTAATATAGAGCACATTTATTTATAGATATTAATGAGGTGATACACCTAATACGTCAGATACACCTACCTAATATTAATTCAATTTTCACATATAATACATATGTGCTTTGATCCTAAGTATGTATTTTAAGCTACAAAGTTTTGGATTTTGTTATGGAAAGAGGCCTAGAATATTAAACAATGTTATAATATTACATTTCGGGTAATATCTATTATTCAAATTGAGTACAATTTTATATTATATCTGTGGCATTTTTCTTCAGCAATCAAAACAAGGGGGGGCTGAGAATGCCACCGAGACTACTCGCTGCGCACGATTCCAGTTGCCTGCCTGGAAGACACTGGAGATCCGGTGTGACAAGTCACGGCCCAGGAAACTAAATTGTCACCAGAAAAACAAATACCAACGTGCTTTCCAGACTCGTTTGCAGTGACGCCTCCTCAAGGGAGCCTTTGGGCCTGGTGTGTCCCCGGAGGGGCCGCACCGCGCTCCGCTGGCACAGCCCCGCGCCCCGCCACGCAAGCTGAAG